>PVJL010003615.1:0-15385 GCA_004026885.1 Lyroderma lyra
CATCATCATCATCATCATCATCACCACCATCACCATCACCACCACCACCACCACTCTCACCACCACCATCATCACCATCATCATCATCATCATCATCATTGTCAGCAACATCTTCACAATAAGAACAGCTCCATCTTACTCAGCTCAACCACATGGTAGTAACCTTCCGTGATTAACTTTATTCCCCAACACACACATATACATGCACACGCACATGCACACGCACACATGCGCACACACATACATGCACACACGCACACACACATACATGCACACGCGCATGCACGCATGTGCGCACACACACACACATGCACATGTGGGGAAGGATGGCTGGTTACTTGACTTACTGGAGCCCAGGATTCCCAGGCAGGTGTATCAGGCAGAGCACGTTCTTCAAAGATGCATTGGAGTAGGGAGCCCCTTGCACCCAGCAGGAAAGGAGAGTCAGGAAAAGCAGGGGACAGGAGGGTAATCCAGCTGACTGAGGCCACAGGCCTGGAAGTGCAGGACCACCACTCTCAGACTTGCCCCCCACGGTGAAAGCGCTGGGTCTATTCATGCTTCCTGTCTGTCTAACACTAGCTATAGTCAACTTCTGGTTACTTGAAAATCATCACAGTACATGGAGCTGACTCATATTGAAAATATTAAGTAAGATACACTTAAAGCTAAAACCAGGGTGCTTATAACACGACTTTGCCCTGCCAGTTTTGAAGGCGATTGAAAATTACGTGGGGCTCAGAGACAAACTGGCACACACACTCTGCTCGGTCTCCCTCCCTGGTGTGGCCTGGGCAAAGGAAGGCGTCCAGTGCTTTCTAGGTCTCCCTTCGGAGGGTTTAGGCTTGGAGTGCTGAGCCTCGGCTGCACTATGTTGGTCAGCTATGACTGGTGCTCACTTGTAGGGAGTTTTTCCCTTTGCCACAATCCAGAGTCTGCTCTCTGCCCACAGTGCTGTGGGTGGGCAGTGGCGTGCTTGGTCCAGGGTCGGGGGGTGGCGGGATGGGCTCCCCATAGGTGCAGGAGGGTTCAGGGTAGACCACAGAGCTCAGGAAAGGGGAAGTCAGCACAAATCAGCAGGAAGTGAGTACCCAGGAGAGACAAGCAGGCTGGAGCCCTGGCTGGTCTCAGAGGAATCCTCTGATTTAACAAAATGGGTGTTATTGCATCTTGTAGTGTTGGAAGCAGTAATGTGATGGCAAATCTCATCCGTTGTGGTTTTCCTGCTTATTTTTTCTTTTTAGGGCTGATCACCCTGCAAGTGAGCGCTTCTGTTATAGGACTTGTAACCCTTCTTGCCACCCTGCCCTTTTGAAAATTTACCATACTTAAAATATTGGAATTTTTAATGAGGGCAGGAATGTAACATTTTAGCTGTATTTGCTGGACAAGTTATTTACAGAGAATGAGAGAGATACAACCATAAGTCAGCTAGAACTACTTACAAAATAGCAGTGGCTTCAACAAGTGTCAGGCTTACTTTTCTTTCAGACAGAAAAAGGCAGGAAGTAGGCTGTCCAGGGAAAGGGTCAATGGGCAGCCCATTCATCTATCTCCCTGCTCTGCCATGTTAGTATTGGCTTACTTCCTCAAAGATGTCTTCTGGTTTCAGAAGGCTGCTGGAGCTCCAGCCATCACCTCTGCATTCCACACAGGAGGAAGGAGGGAAGGGGAAAAGGTTAAACCTCTTAGATGTCAGGCTCCTTTAAGGAAGAGCTTTCCTAAAATACCCAACTAACCCTTTCAGCCTCCATCTTGCCTTGCTACCCAATCAGTAAGGATGCTGGGAAATACAAATTTTTAATTGGGCACTTTGCTGCCCTTGACGACATGGAGATTGTTGATAACACAGGAAGTAGAGAATGGATTTTGGGCCACAAGCCAAGCCACAATAGAGTGCTCCTGAAGACAGCTAGATTCTCAGTTCTGTGAATGGACTTGGGGACCAGTCACTTAGCTCCTCTGTGACCAGAGTCTACTCTGTGAAGATAACCACATTGCTCTTACCATAAGTATTGGGAGGGGTACAGGGACTGTGGCTTTAAGCGTTTACAACTTGGAGGAGGCCATTCAAAGGGACAGAGATCACTGTTTGCCTTTTGTGTTATATCCAAATAGGATTTCTTTTCATTCATGCCTCTCACAGATATTTATCATTTATCCAATAAAATAATGATAATTCAAACACTGCTTTGTTCATTGAATGCTTACTTGGTGCCAGCCATTGTTCTGGGTGCTTTGCAAGTACAACCTCTCCTAGCTCTCACAGAACTGTGTGTGGAGGTCAGCATTATCACCCCTTTAATCCAGAGACAAAAGGGTTATGAAAGATGCCAAGTGGAGGAGCTCAGCTGGGAACCCAGTGTTCTGGTTCTTTGACCACAGATGTGGAGGTGACCCAGCAGGCAAGGCCTCTCCTATTTATGTCTTTCTGGTGAAGTAGACATAAGCCTAGCACCACCAGGCCGTTGTAAGGGCCCCAGGAGACAGGAACAAGTAGGTGGGACTACCTCACCCTCATAGCACCTCCTGCCTGGAAGAACCACATCACAGGATCAGGTTCAGACTGAGCACTCTCCGCCAGAAGGCACACCAGGCCTCTCAGCTGTCCAGCTCGTGACCCACCCTGGTCACAGCCAGCAGTTCCAGAGCACACATGCCTAAGTCAGGACCTCACCCATCCAGTCCCGGGGGCAGCCACGAAACCATCCAGACCTGGCTCCAAAGGTGAGGTGACAGTCCAATAAAGGGCGGAGAGGCTGAAGGAGAAGAGGCTTGGCTCCAGGGAGTAAGGGACAGAGAGTCACATAATTCAGGCTGATCAAAGGCTGGAGATGCTGAAACCACGCAATCACTGCTCCACACCACCCCATTCCCTGGTGGCACAATCAGGGGCGTGAGGATGCCTAAGGACAGGATAAATTGGGGGAGGGGGACTCTCGTGCCTTCCTTGCTTTGTACCATCTCAGGGCCTCACTTCACTCCTTTATCTTCCTCTTCCAGCCCCTTTACAGATAAGGTGGCCAGTAAGTGGCTGGGGGTTCTAGGAAAGCTCCTTAAAGGAGCCTGACGTTTAAGAGGCTTATTCTTCCCCTACTCCACTTTCCTCCTTCCTCCTGTGTGGAATACAGAGGTGATGGCTGGAGCTGCAGCAGCCTTCTTGCAACCATGAGACAACCTGGGAGAAGGAAGTCAGTGCTAATGATGGCAGAGAGGGTAAGTGGTCATAGGACTTTGGGAGGCCAGGTGCTTTGCCTAGAGATTGATGGGTTTTGGAGTGGGTTTACCTACACAATGCAGAGGAAGATGGGAGAACTCACTACTGAAATTCAACCTGTAGGTCAAGTAGGAGGAAGGTCTGTTGGGGTATTAGGGTCCCTTCTATGTGGATCTGCCTTTCATGTCTGTGGTATAAGAGACAACACTGTGACTTCCATGGGCTGTAGGTGCTTTTGTCTTCGTGGCCCCTTCCTCAAGGAAAAACATGACCATCTTGATATAAAGATGAATGTCATCCAGACCACGTTCATTATTATATATTCATTTTCATTCTATTCAGGGCTTTCTTCTAATTGTGAAATAAATAAAACATTTTATTTTAAGAGTATTATGGGTTCCAGGCATTGTGCCCTCTGAGCCCAATGCAGAGGTCAGCCCTGGAAGGGTGAGAGCAACCCCAGAAGGGCCTCATCACAGAAACATAGGCTAGTCCCTAGCGGGGTGGCCTCACGACTGTGGGCCCAGGGTTTTGCTCCTGGCTGCAGCCCCAGGCACAGTACCCTTTGGCCCATGCATCATGGTAAGCCATGGGGCAGTGTGGTGGGGCCACTGCTGGAGCTGAGCTGTACTCGCCCGCTCCCCACCCTGTGGCAAGTTGCTCAGTGGCTGCTGGCCCCAGTTTCCTGGTCTATGAAATAGGAACACAGGAGTAACTGCCACAGAGGGTTGCTTTGAGGATGGAAGGAATTGCTGCACAAAAGTTCTTAGAAAAGTGTCGCACATCATGAGCATTCAATAATATTAGCTGCTCTCGTGGAATGGATGCCTTTTTGCTGTTTCCTCCTGATTGTTGGAGCCTTCCTCTGGGCCCAACACGCCTGTGGTGGGCCATTCACTCCGACATTGGCCTCCCAGGAATTCCACAGTGTTGCCTCCATGGTTTCTGTCCTCCAGGCCTAGTGACAACCTTAGCCGTAGAGTCCTGGACAACTGGGGAAAAAGGTTCAATTGTTCATTTGTTGGTTCATTCATTCCTTCATTCATTCTTCAGCAGACCTATAGGAGGCAGCTGATAAACAAATATGGTTGTGAGGAGGGTGTGGGAAGTGCAGGAGAGGGCTGCTCATGTCTGGGGTAGGCTCGGAGGTCCCTCTGAGGAGGAGACATTCCAGGGGAGACCTGAGAGGGCTACGTTTCTGCATTTGATTCCCCCCCACCCCCCACCCCCGGATGGCTAGGGCAACTAGAGGAGAGTCTTGGCTCTCTCTTGCCTTGCTCACTGTGTGGCTCTGAGTGAGTTACCAAGTCGCTGGTCCTCTGTCCGATACGTGTTATGTGACCTGCAATGGCAGGTGCCTAGCGGCCCAACTTGGAGTCATTGCCATTAGGAAGACACACATCACTTTGCACCAAGAATCCTCTGGGTTAGAAGGCACTGCCCTCCACAGCAGTTCCTCTCCATGAGTCCTGAGGAGCCACCTTGTCTATGTTACAACCCCTTCTCTCCTTCCACAGTCAGCCCAGCCCGGCACTGCAAAGCCCCCACTGGCATGCGCACATTTTGGACCTAGCTCTCAGTCACACCATGATCATACTCATGGTCCTAATTCAACACAGTTGGTAACATTCATGAACAATTATTCTGTCCCCAGACTGCTGACTACACCACGAACCCCGGCTCCGTCCACGCCGCAGCCCTTCCAAGTGCGTGGACGAGGCCTGTCACGTCCAAGCTCTCCCTTCTTCCCACCACTCCTGAAAGATGCAGCGTGCAGCCAGGTGTCCAGCGACCGTGGCCCACGCTGCCCTCTTTGGTGCAGACGGCAGGTTTTGGACCAGGCTGACCAGACGTACTATTTTAACCAGGATGAAAAGCAACAGTACTGCCCCGTTTCAAAGGGTACGTCTGGTCAGCCCGATTCTGATGTCCCTCTTCGCGTGAGCACAGTGACTTCTTGGTACTGGACACTGGCTGAGGTGTTGTCCAACACACCATCTGTTGGCCCCACAGTGTGCTCGCGGTCGGCTGACTTTGCTGCCTCTTTGTGTGGGGACATGTACAAAGCCACACGTCCCTGGTTTTACATTTGAGGGGCTAATTGTTTTGCTGGTTTTTGATGTTTTTCAACCTAGAACTTTACATTATCCTCAGTTTTGTCTTCTGGATTTGGCCTCCCAATGCTCTCACATAACATGTGAAATTGTCACCGTGTCTGCAAGTCAGAGAGGTACCCCTCTTGCATCTTCACCAGCAGAGCCGTGGGCCAGTATAGACCAAGAGCAGAGACCTGCAGCCCTCCACTGGGATTGTCTCCAAGGTCGCCAGCATCTTGTATTTGGGGGCAGCTCACCTCACTGTGTAGGCTTCACTGATGTGGGTGAAGGACCGTGAAACATGTCCTACCACCACGTGTGTGCTGTGATCCCCTAGACAAGTGGGGTGCGCAGTGATGACTCAGATGGGAGCCCCACTTCTCTGCCGACTGTCCCCCATCCTCAAGTGCCCACAGCAGCTCGTGACGAGGTACCTTAAACATCTAGAGGTTTGAAGTCTCTGTTGTCCACAACTGTTGTTTCAGTTGTTTACCGCAGTCCCATCCTGGAGTTAACGGGCTGGGTGCATCCGATTAGCTTCAGCTACAGCCTTCCAAGCTGACGCCGCTGGGCGGGGCCTGACCGCGGGGCTGTCTCTGTGCTGTGGTCCCTTTGAAGTCCCCGGGAGTGCCTGCTCTGCGTTAGGCTCTGCAGAGGGGAGAGGTGAGGCACAGAATGAGCACAGACTGCCACCCAGCCGCACGAGAGGTGACTGCAGACCAAGAGGCTCCCAGTCGCTGCACCCGGTCCAGAGCAGGTGTCACCTGCTCTGTGTTCACCAGCTTAGTCCATCAGGGGCCCCTTGGACAGAACAGGTCACTCGAGAGAGGCCAATGGCTACCTCCTTCCATCCTTCCACGGCCTTCAAAGTTGTGCAGCCTCCTCCACACCCGCCCTCTGGCTGCCAAAATAATTAGAACCTTCCAACTCTAATTTCTACTCTGCTCGTGGACGTGCACAGTCAGTGTCAGGTGACGGACTCATTGAAATGGAAATGGTTCTCCATGTTTCAGAAAGGGTCCTCGAACTTTCTGAGCACCTGATTCAAAAGGCCACGTCAGTCACTCAGTGTTCACTGGTGGGAAGGAGGGCTCCTTGGTTCTCACAGGGGTTTAGTTTATACCTCCTGCAGGGTTTGGGGGACACGATAGCATGCTGACTGAAATGCAGTTAGTGAACCTTCACTTTGAAGGGGCTCCAGGCAGCAGTCAGGATGGATTTAACATTCATGGGGTCCCCAATGGGCTAGGCATGAGCTGGGTGCTCCGTGTCTGTCAGCGTGCTGAGCCCCACATTCTCCCCACAAAGGCTGGTGTGACCCACCCAGGTTGCCAAGGAGCAGGTGAGGCTCTGGAGGGTTGGAGGGTGCACAGCTCCAGGCAGAACTGCAATTCTCACCTTGTCCTGCACACCACGAATCTGCCAGGGGCCACATGGCTGGCCTGGCCGGATGCTGTTTTCCAAGACCAAGCACAGAATGAAGCCCTTAGAATCCTTACGTCTCCTTGCTCTGAGGGAAGACGGCCTTCTCTCAGCCCCTGCAAGCAGGTCTGCATGGCCTCAGGGGATCTCCCCTGGAGCTGTATGGTCTGTGGTGGGAGCACCCTGCGTCTCAGGCACTGGTCTCGGGTGGTGCTGACCTCAACCGATGCTTTTGAGATGAGCACACAGAATGTCTCTTTCAATTGCCAAGCATGGTGAATAGGGAATAGAGTTTCTAGCTTTCGTTACTTCTTTTGACTAAGGTTGAAAAAATGAAACTATCTGTAAAGGTATCCAGTGAAAGGCACATACTCGTGGCCACCGTCTCCCATCCACCCCCACGGACCTCCCTCTGGAACCCTTTTTTTCAATTCTGAGGTATCTGCCCAGAAGTTCTTTATGCAAATCTAAGCCAAGAGTTGAATAAACCTTTTCCTTTTCTATTTTCCGCAAGAACCATCACAATCATTGTCACTGTTAAATGAGTTTTGTGTCCTCGAGAGAATTAGCTTGCACCGTCCAAGCACAGTGGCCTTGAATTTGGGCTGCTGACCTCAAGGTTCAGGTGGGGCTCCCCTCTCCTACATCTTAGCGGGTGCTGTCCTCAGCCAGCATCACAGCACAGGCGGCCAGGCCCTGGAGCACAGGAAGGCACAGGGGCTGAGTCACCATCATCAGGGGCAGGCGGTCCCCAGGGGCTGGACTCCATCCCCGGGACACAAGTTGGAAATGGACCCAGGACCAGACACGTGAGCCACCAGACACGTGAGCCGTGACTTGGAGGCCCTGGACTCCTGGGGTCAACTTGTCACCACATGGTATTTACAAACAGAGGGGTGAGGAAGTAGAGACTGAGTGTTCATAGAATCCATCTCAGAATTCTTTTAAACAAACCTCCCTGGTGAGCTGCTGCTCTGGCTTCCCCGGGCAGACCCCGCTCTGAGGGCCTCACGCACGTCAGCGCACCGAAGAGCCCTAAATGAGAACACCCACTGGTCAGAGGAAGCAGAGCCTGAGGTCACACAGCCAACAAGTGGGGGAGCCAGAGTTCCGGGCCAGGCCCAGGGCCACAGCTGGCTACCCTGGGACAATCGTCTTCACGCAGTGCAGGGCCTGTGGGGCTCCCCGGACTTCACCTCTGAGCGCCCGGGCGTGAGGGGACAGAGGCAGCATGGAGGCAGGACAGCCTGTGGCTCCTTTCCAAGGCGGGGTGACCAGGATCCTCAGAGGTACTACCCGTGAGAAGCATTTTCACAGCAGCAGGGGTCAGGCTGCATGGAATGCCACACCTTTATTTGACTCTTTCTAGCATCGACGGGGAAGAAAGCCAGCGGCCTGTGTTTATGAAGAAGACGGCTTATCTCAGAATGAGTCTGGGGGAGAGACAGGCAGAGGAAATGACAAAGAAAGTGAGTGGGAGTCCAGACTTTGTGAGTCATAATATCGGCCTCTGCATGTGTTATGGGGTAAACAGCGTCTCCCAAATGTATAGGTTGAAGTCCTACCCCTGCCACTAACTCAACATGAGACCTTATTTGGAAGTAGTGTCATCATAGATATGATTAGCTAAGATGAGGTCCTGCTGGAGTAGGGTGGCCTCTATTCTAGTGTGACTGGGGTCCTTACACGGAGGGGACATTTGGACACACACGGGGGAACACCATGTGAGGCTTGGAGTGACGCTGCCACTGCTAAGGAACCACCAGAAGCCAGGAGGGAGGCCAGGAGCAGATTCTGCCCTTGTGAAGGGGGAGCGCACCCCTAGGACACCTTGATCCCAGACTGTCCACCTTGAGAACCTGAGAGGATGCATTTCTGTGGTTCGAGCCCCTGTGTGTGGTACACTGTCACAGCGACTCCAGGGGACGGATACAGCAACACCCTTTCCGATACTGCAGGAGGTCCCTGCCCCAACATTGCCAGGTTTAGCTCAGTGCAGACTGCCCGAGGCATCTGCTGACCTTGGACAAGTGACCAGCCACTACATAGGAAATAATCTTTTATTTAAGCAAATACAATGTCCTCACTTTACCAAAAATGCAGAGGTTCAAAAACAAAATTTGGTCTTTACGTTTCCTATTAAAAAAAAAAAAAAAAAAAAAAAGGGAAGACCTGCCTGGTCTTTGTGCGTAACGGAGTCCTGCTCTGCGGGCCCTGTGCCTCTGGTGCCCACCCGGGGGTGCAAGCAGGCTGACCTCACACTAAAAACTTCACAACCGTCACCACTTTCATCCCCATTGCCATCTTCCTGCTCCTTTCCCTCCTTCCCATGCTCAGTCCACTCTGCAGTTACAGAGCCAGGCAGAGGCTCCGCTTGGCCCAGAGGTCACATCTCCTGCAGGGACTTGTCCCTGCATCTCCTAGTTATTGAGCTAAGGCGGCTATGAGCCTAACCCAGCCCAGGGTCGACCAGCAGTTCAGAAAAACAGGAACTGTCAATTCACGAGAACTTAGCGAAAAAGGGACTTTAAAGAACTGAGAAATTGCCACATTATAGTGAAAGAATGTCAGGTTTGGGAAATGACAAAAATTTTCACCTCGAAAACCCGGTGGAGTCGGTTACACAAGATGTAACCACACATAAACACAGGCATTTCTTATAACACAGGGGCATTTACAGTCAAGAAGCCACTCTCAGAGCATTTCATGGAAAGTTATTTTAGTAGCTGGGGTCGCTTTCAGCAATGACTCTTGGTTAAGAGACCGAAACCTGACTTCAAAGTCAGGAGCACAGGGGCCCGGACTTGCACAGAGGTGACGCGGGTGGGACCCCCAGGGCCCGGACAGAGGGCAGGTGGGCACGTCCACCGGGGGAATCCCCGGTGGCCACAACTTGTAAATGTTTCAATATTTCTTTTATTATAAAATTCAGGGCAGTATTTGAAGCAAGGCAAAAACTGTATGTAAGACACCATGAGGTCTGTGGTACGTCGGTGGCTTGTTACCTGAAGGTAATAGCGGAAGAAGCTGTCAGGGTGCCCGTTGGCAGGTATCCCGTGGGGCAGAGGTCTGGGCGGAGGCCCCAGGACAGACAGCGGGCCGTCCCCGTGCCAGCTGGGGGGCCTTGAGCTGAAAAGATGGTGAAGGAAATGATGCCCGTGTCCCTCCCGCCAGGGCACCTGCTGTTGCCTTCAGGCTGGTTTCCTTCCAGGCCTTTCCCCCTGCCCATATCTAATGATTGCATAAGTAATCCATGACACAGCGGCTCTGCTTCCGATTCGGGGGCAGGACAGCTCATTGGTCCCTTTGCCCTTTTATGTATTTAGTTAGTTGGTTAGTTAGTTGGTTAGTTAGTTAGTGGTTACCTACCTAGGCAGTCATGCACACCATCTCTCTTTAGAAGTGCTTTTCCTTTAGTGTGTGTTTAAGATTTGCCCTCTCTGCTGAAGAGATTTGTGATATAAATCTGATGGAACTGGAGCGATGAGATAAAGAAAAAGAAAGAAAGGAAGGAAGGAGGGAAGGAAGGAAGGAAAGAAGGAGATTTAAAGGTTCCAGAAACACTAATTTTAAAAACAAATATCTAAAGCAGCAAATTGATCCGGGGAGAGCTGGTTTAAAGGAGGTTTGTGGCCTATTAATTGTTCTTTTATAAATTTCCTGCTCATATCTTTGCCCCCCCACTCTGCCCTCCTCTCTCCCTTCCTGTTTGCTTCCTTCTTTCCTTCCCTCCTTCCTTCTTTTTTCTTGTTGTGGTTCTATAAGAACTCTTCTAATGTTCTGAGTTTTAAATCTTTGATAGAAATGCTGCTGACATTTTCTCCCAGTCTGCTGCTTGATTTTTACCATTTTTTTCTTATTTATGAAAATATTTAATGTGCATATAGTCAGGTCTATTATTATTTTCCGTGCACTCAGGTTTTGGCTTGCTTAGGAGGTCTGCCCCTGTCCTGGATTACAAAAATATTCTCATGTGCTTTTTTGTCCTGCTACTTTACAATTTTACTTTTCAGATTTGAAGTACCAATTCCACAGGGATTATTTTTGTCTGTGATTTGAAGTGGGGGGTGTCTAACTTTTCGCTAAATGGACAGCAGTTTTACCTGGTACCATTCATTAAGCCGTCCACCTTTTCCTGCTGAAAGTATATTTAATGTTTGTAAGTTTTACGGCGGAGGAGTTGGAAGAGGTGAAATAGGAGATTTTGGTTGGAATGCGGAGTTGAGCGCTCTGACGCATGTGTTTGTCTATCAGACATCCTGTGACTTCAGGGCTGAGGGCTGGAGCTTTTAGGGGACACGGGTGGAAACAGGAAGGGGTTGGGGTGGACAATGGACATGGGGTTGGGGTGGCCACAGTGGAGGGACAGCAGAGCTGAGGAGAGAAGCTGTCATTGGAGAGCTAAGGAGGAGCTCACCGTCAGCGGATGCAGCTGGCATGCAGCTCACTGGGACGCAGGTGCCCGCGCTGGACACAGGCCAGGCCAGCCGGCCACAGAAGACCTGCAGACACCGATAGAGTGGCCCTTCAGAGGACATCTGCCTACTGAGAACATCTGACCTGAAGTGTGAAAGGTAGATATGCGGCCCAGCTACAAAAGAAGCTTGATTTTCCTGGGGCCAAAACAAACAGAGCAATGAAAATAACCTCAAGAGCAGGACTAGACACAGCTTGCAAGAAGGAGCCCACCCCGACAAAGCACCGATGTGGCATCGACCCAGACGGTCAGGGGGCCCATGAGGTCAGCTGAGGGTTCTGCAGGCTGGGCAGGAACCCCAAAGGGAGTGAGAGCACCTTTTGGGGGTTGGGGGGTGGTCCAGATGCTGGGACTTCTGTCCTGCCACCAGGAACACTGCTGAGTGACACCAGTAAGTCACCAGCTCTCTCCCTCCTGCGTCTGTGGCAGAGGTCAGCTGGGCCAGCCCCACAGGTGTCAGAGCCGTGCAGCTGCTCAGGCCGTGCTCAGAACGTGCGTGTGTGCTTTTATGCTCTACTGTCGCTATGCTGAAATGTCTAATAGCTTTTGAGTGAGGGCCCACATGTCCCATGGCCTGGATCTTGGTGGCAGCCCTGGCATGTTTCCTGGGGGCCCAGACGTTGTTTGCAATCCCTGTACAGTGCTCCAGGGAGTCCTGCCAGATGGCAGCACCCACGGGAAATGAAATGTAAGGGTCTTTCGTGACTTGGACTGTCCCCCACTGTTTTACGATTCATGAAATGTGACTTAAAAGCAGCTTAGAGAAATAAAAGGGCGGGGGTAGAATTTGGGGTGAAATTCTGTCCCATTAAAGACTTCAGCCATGTGACTCACTGTGCTGGTTCTCTGTACCTGCAGAGAGAGGAGGCCACCAGCAGGAGGCCTGGGTGCACTGGGGAACCCACACTCAGGCACACCCTTGCCCTTCGTGGTTCTCAGAACTGAGCCGGGGCCCTGAAGCGCTAGGGGGGACCTCCATGCCCCCATCTAAGATGCACTCCACTGGGGGCTGTCGGACAACTTTTCTAGTTTATCCTCCCTCCCTGGGCCCTCAGGATTGGGGTAATGGCGTGTTCTGGGTCTTTCTTTCATCACCCCTGTGTCCTGCCACTTTCTGGACCTCCCTGTGCAGGTGGCATCACATGGCCTTGCTATTCAGGAGCCGAGTTGGGCTGGGGGGGTGGGTTCCAGCACTTCCTGGACAGCAGGCTCAGGTGCCCCACGTAGGGGAAACGCTGTTCATTTAGCTGGGAAGCACCAGGGACGTGATGCCAACCCACGTGCCCACCGGCGGCTCCTGAAGCCACAGCCCTCGGGTGAGCCCTGCTCTGGATGTCACAGGGCCGGTTCTTGCCGGGGGCTCTTGCTGTAGCTGCCCCTGGATGCTGGTAGCTTCCCCCACACGATGGCTTATGAAATGGGGCACCCAGATCGTGCCGCCACTGGTGCTTCTCGGGGCACCTGCGCCTTAGTTGTTCATCATGTGTCCTGTTCGTAACGTGTCCATAAAAGCCACACTAGAGGAGAGGGCCAGCAGGTGCACGGTGTAGGCCGTCAGTACTGTGCCCCAACAGTCCACAGTCACGTAGGATGGGAGCACTGGGGTGATCGCTTTTACTACAGGACTTCTCAGAGCCCTCGGCCACGCTTTGTAAATATCCGAAACGGCATAAAGTGAGCAGGGACCTTCCCCACCTTTTCTTTTCTTGGAGAATTTCACGGGACCAGAGTTGCAAAGAACGCAGTTTGGGACGTAACATTGTTATAGATTAGAAGGAATGTGTGAGTTGTGACTTTTGGGTGGAAATTTAGAAATAGGAAGAGACCCCACGTGGAAGAAGTGGCTTGGTCAGAGGCAGGTTCCCACGGCCTGTGATGCCTTGATGGCCAGGCCACAGTGTGGGCCATCACCTGCAGGGACCACGTTTGTGTGTGTGCCTCTGGGTGAGTCTGTGTCAGTGTCTGTGTCTGTGTGTGTATGTCTCTGTGTGTCAGTGTGTGTGTTTCTGTGTATGCCCGTGGGTGTGTTAGTGTGTGTGACTGTGTATCTGTGTCTGTCTGTGTCTCTGAGTATGTGTGTCTGGGTGTGTGTCTCTTTGTGTCTATATCTATGTCTGTGTCTGTGTGTATGTGTGTGTGTGTCGGTGCGTGTCTGTGTCTGTGTGTGTGTATCTCTTGTGTATGTCTCTCTGTCTGTGTGCTGCTTAGAGGTTTCAAGCAGAGGACAGCACCTTTAGAAAATCAGCTTTGTGGGGAGAGTTGAAGTGATGGCGTATCAGACACTCGTGTCCTCTCGCACACTCAGCATCACGAACATGTGGTGTCGGCACGGTGGTAACGAAACGGACACCCAGAGCCCCGAGCAGGATGGAGGTGGTGATGTATAGAACTGGCTCAGTTGTCACCACTGACATTTCGAGAACTCAGAACAGATGGTGACACTGGGCCCATCTATACTGAGGGTCAGGAGAGTGATTGTGACTGTAACTGTGAGGGGTAGGCATGGCGTGGAAACCATTTCTGTCACCTCGGGATACTGCAGGGTCCCCCTCTTCCCTTGGGTGTGTCCTGGCTGAGCAGCCAGCACAGATGGGTACACCTGCGTGGCAGGCCCACATTGTGGTGGCATGCCCAGTCCAGCCTTGCAGTGTGGCTGGCTCCTTTGGCCAGTTGTCCATGTGGAGGCCACATGGTGTCCGTGTCCGTAAGAAGCGGAGCGCAGGCTGGCCCTTCCGGTGGACAGCTCGGTCTCGGACACAGTCAGGTAATGTGCTTGTCCCATCGGGGCTGGCTCTTCAAAACAAGTGCGTTTCTTGCCATTTGGAACCAGCAAAGCCCACTGCTTGCTCATCCTGGAAGCTCACAGCTTTGCACGTTGAAGTCATTAATACAAAACCAAGATGATAATTCAAACAAGCCCTGCGGTTTGGAAGTCCCAGGATTTGGAGCCTAATGTTCGTGCCTAAGACAGAGAGCATCTGAGGAGCAAGGTTTCTGAGACTGAGGGTTTATTTTTGGGTCTCACGCAGCAGCTGCAGACCACCGCCCAGAGAGAGCCAGGCAGCCTCTGTCCTCAGTACATTCCCTTCGATGGCCTCGTCCCGTGCACACACTCACATGTGACCATGCTCTCATGTGGCCCTGATGCAGACATTTGGCTGTGAGATTTACCCACTCCTCTACCAAGGCACGAAACCAGGGCCAATGGATAGAAGGTGTTTAGTACTCTGAAAGGCAGTCATGACAGTCATGTCATTTTGTACAGAACACCGGAATGGTCTCTGACAAACCTTTCCAGGGCTGTGTGGAAGTCACGAGAGCTGGATAACGTGAAAACCCACAGGTATCTCAATGGGCAGGCACCGCAGGTACGAATCAGGGCGCAGTGGTAAATCAGAAAGCAACCCTGGTGGCCAGAGCTCACCACCTCAGCAGAGCAAACCCTAAGTGACGGGGACATGCAGGACGATGGGACAGCGCCAAGGAGAAACTGACTATGTGATCTGGAGTCGGGGAGAAGCACTGAGTCTGGACTCATGGGCTTGTGCAGGAGGCCCATCTGGAGAGCCAGATAGGCTTGGAGGTGCAGAAGTGACCTGGGTTGTCTGGGTGTGGTGTCAGCAGGTGCAAAAGGGTGGGGGTGGCCAAGCCCAGGCTGTGTGCATGAGGCAGCATTGGGTGTCACCAGCAAATGCTTGCAGAGGTCCAGGGGCAGAATGGAGCAGGAACAGCAGGCCTGACGTGACATAAATGTGCCCCTCACAGCCAAGCTGCCAGGACATGAACTTGCTTCTACCAGGGTTGACATTGCTCAAAACCTGGCTGAACTTCCCATGGGGGATTACACTCAGAGGCCACAGTGAGCCGACCCTTACTCCCCATTCCACCCCCACCCCACCCCCGTGACCCAGCCAGGCCTCCACCTGCTCACGTCACCTGACAGGCACTACAGTTTCTCACCTGGCATCTATTACTTTATTAAGCATCCGTAAAAGTCACATGGGCCCAAAACAGTTTTTCAAAAGAAGAGCTTGAAAATTGAACCTAAAAGGGCAAAAACAATGAAAATGGTGACTTCCTAACCACGGGGCTTTTTTAATGATGCACGAAGCCCTTCATTAACAAGTTCTATGCACAAGCTGTGACTGCAGGTTAGGCTGGCTGGTGCGTGCA
>PVJL010003615.1:15485-152444 GCA_004026885.1 Lyroderma lyra
GCTGTCGTGAACTCTTGGCTTTGCACCATTTTCCTTGTGATTTAGGATTCCATGGGAAGGACATTACCATGTTTTGTGAAATCAGAGTTCACGTGTGGGCTGAGATGGGGTAGCACGAGGGTCCCGTCAGCACCTGCAGGCTGGTGCTGCTTCAGTTGTATGTGATGGCCCAGGAGATAGGAAACCTGGACTTCTTGTGACTGATTGGAACCACGCAGGAAGCCAAGGTGGTTTTGGAACGTGCACTGACTTGCCGGGGCGGCCATAACGAAATGCCGCAGGCTGGGCAGCTTAACAAACAGAAAGGCGTTTGCTCAGGGTTCTGGAGCCTGGAAGCCTCAGACCACAGCGTTGGTAGGTTTGGGTCCTTATGAAGCCTCTCTCCTTGGCTGGCAGGTGCCTTCTCGCAGTGTCCTCCAACAGTCATCTCTCAGCCATGCTATGTGTCCTAGTCTCTTCTTATAGGGACACCGGTCATATTGGGTTAGGGTCCGCCCATATGACCATGCTTTACCTTAATTACCTTTTTTAAAGCCCTGCCTACAAGTGCAGTCCTGTTCTGGGGTCCGCCCTGCATTTTTGTCACCAGTGGATGGCTCACCCAGCAGCTGGCCCGGTGAAATGTTTGTGCAGTTGACATCACTGTGCTCCACCATAAAGACAAAACATGCTCACCTTTGTCCACCATAAAGACAAAACATGCTCCGTCATCGCTGCCGTCCGGGCCTTAAACCTGGCAGCTACAGATTTAGAATTTTGCAAGTCTCAGTGGCAAATCACTTGCTGGTTTCAAACAGAACCCTTCCACTTCTACAGATGTTGACCCCTGGCCAAGTACAAGTAGATGAGATGATTCTGTACTTGGGGGAGCCTAGGAGGTCCTAGTTTATTCCTGTATATAAGGGGCCGTGTCACCTGTCCATCAGTCTGACCTTTTTGGTCCCTCTGACAGAGCTGCCTCCCTGAGACCTAGTGATGCTCCGGACTCAGCTTCACTCTCACAGGCTGCACGCCCGGCTCCTGAGGCAGCTCACAGGTTTCCAGCTGGCCCACTCCCACTGGCCTTTTCTGTGCAGGATTCAAGTTCAAATTGTATATGCATGTCCTCCAAAGGGTTAGCTATGTTTCACAGTGCTTTTGGCTTGCCTTCTGCCCCGGATCAATGGCTTTTGTATATTTTACCTTGTAATTTTTTTACTTTAATTTCTCCCAAACACTCTACCCACATAGAAATTGATTGAAGTGTGGGTTTTCCAAATGAACATAGTCTCCTCCAGACTTTTCTTCTGTGTGATGCTCAGTACAAGGCACTTTGGCCGCCCCTGGGGAGTGCTGGCTCTTTGTCACTGGAGCTCACAGAGCAGGATGGGGATCTTTAGCCCACCACATAGCAGTCACGCAAGTTAGGATACTTCAGTGTGCATCCCTCAGACACAGCATCCATCTGTGGGGTGGAGGTACATGGTGATACCTCTTTCAGAGGTGGCTGCTAAAGTTAAATGCAATACTTTTCACACAGAGTTTGGTACCAAGTACAACATGGAAGATACCGGTACGCATTTCTTTTACTCTCTCTGCTGTTGCTGTGGCATCTCACCAAGCTATTGTCCCTTTCCTAGACTCCGCTCCAGGTTTAGAGAGGATCCAATGACCATCTCATACACCCTTCTGTACCTCTGCATTCTGCTCTGGGATGTCCCCTCCAGTGACCAGAGGCCACGCATCTCCTAATGGCCAGGAAAGTCTGGTTTTCATTGAACCAGCCTGTTTATTGGAAATGTGCTGACTTCCGACCTACATTCTTACGCTTGGTACAAAACAGTTGGAGCTGCCTCTTTGCATGTCCCTCCAAGGCAGTCCCAGGCCCAAAGTCCCTTTGACTGACTCATACCTCACAAACACATCTTCTCACTCTCCTGAAGGGTCTTGGCTGCTTCCTTTCTTCTAAAACTGTGGATCTTAGAAAGAAACCAGAAACTTCAAGTGATGTCTGACCAGCCCGGTGCAGAGGGGACCCCCCTCCCACCTCCCACCACCCTGTGCAGGACCCTACTTGGCACCCGGAGCCCTTTGCTTAGCAGATGACCATATTATACTTTTGTTAGTATTGCATTTATTGTTAATGAAGACCTCCAAGATTGTTTTTCTCCTTTTCAATTTTTGCTAAGTCTCCTATACTCTAAATATATGGAACTAGGGTTTCTTTGTACCCCAAAGTACAGAACCTAATACTACCCTTATTTGACTCTATTTTGGAATATTTAAGCCATAATCCAATCCCATGAAAAGCTCTAGTATTGTTTGTGAGTCAACGTATGCACCGTTTCCCAAGGGATGGGTCATCAGTAGGTCTGACAAACACACCGCCTATAGTGCTGTCATGTCACTGAAAAGGGGTAGATAGGACAGGGCCTCGGCTGGAGACCTGGAGCACAACTGGAGAGAAACGGCACTCCAAGAGATGCTGTTAGAATCCTTGGGTAGGTCAGACAGCTACAAAATTACCAACCTTGCTAGTAAATATATTTCTTCATCTTGATCTCTAGGATTTCTTTGCTGAGTCACTGAAGTCCACATACACTACTCCCTAGATTTCCTTGACCTAGCCATCTCAAGACGATGCGACCAGAAAATGAGGCAAGCTGGATGCGACTCGGTGTTACTAACCCTCTGGCTCCTGGACCTCACTTTCTTTTCTTGGGTCTTGAAAAGCATTACTTTTGGCCTTTTGGAGTCTTCTCAAGAGCAAATGTAAGGTTCAGGGTTTATGGAGTCACCTTCTCGTCCTTTGTGGCCACGTCTTATGAACACGTGAGAAGCCCGGCATGGCGGCTCTGAGGGCCCGTCTCCTGGCTGCAGGTCACTGGGGCGGGAGGCGGGGCCCAGCTGTCATCATGCATCTCCACCTCCATCCTGGGCCTCAGTTGCCTCACATGCTGTTTATTGTCTTTGTGATGGTGAATTTTACGTGTCGATTTGGCTAGGTCATGGTACCCAGATATTTGGCCAAACATTATTCTAGCTGTTTCTGTGAAGTTATGTTTTAGACAAGGCTAACATTTAAATCTATAGACACTGAGTAAAGCAGGGTGGGCCTCACCCAATCAGTTGAAGGCCTGACTAGAAAAAGACAGAGGTCCCTCAACGAAGAGGGAGTTCTGCTAACAGACAGCCTTTCCCCTGCAACTCTTCCCCGGGTCTCGGGCCTGCCAGCCTGCCCCGTCAGTTCCTTAAGGCAAACCTGCCTTCCTCTGTCTTTGTCCCACATGCACATCCCATTGCTTCTATTTCTCTGGAGGACTCTGATGATGACAGTCCCCTGCCTGGTATGAACATCGTTTTGACAGATAAGATAGGTAGCACAGCCATGGACAAGCTCCGCTTCCTCTCAAAAGCGAGCTCCTATGTTCCTGGGAGTTAGACGCGTGGCTTCCTGGGGCCATGTCCCCATCACCAGTGCGGGCCTGCGGTACCACCTCCCCACGCTCCCTTTGTGCCCTTTGCATTAGATGCCACCCTGTGGCTATGGCCATCTTTGTGGGTTCTCCTGTCCTTGACACCCCCTGAGGGTCCACTCTCAGCAACTCAGATGAGAACATGCAGAGCAAACAGCTTGAGCTGGGCTCAGGGAGATCCGTTGAGCCCCTCAGGCCTGCTTGTCCCTATGCCCACCCTGTCATCCCTGGGTGTCGTCCACAGCATGCTGTCCTGTCTTGAATACACACGGCAGGGTGGAATGGCCCACCCAGCCTTTCTGAAGTTACGCCCAGCCATGAGACTTGCTTTGGACGTGTCAAGTGAGAGAGAGATCTCGGCGGGGAGCAGCGGCTGAGATGTGGGAGGTGGGATTGGCTCCCCAGCACAGCCCCGCCTGTCCTGACGGCACTCCTGCATCTTGCATTCTGAAATCATGTAGCCTAAACCTTCGTCGGATTGGCAGTATGTACAGCTAACATTTCTTTATATAGATGTATTATATTTACACACACACACACACACACACACACACACACATATCTGTATGCTTCTCAAGACTTAGTTGAGGGGAAATTTCTTGAACGCTCCAGTTTAACTTTTCATTGAAAATGGGAATTTGGGGCAGGTGGGGAAATGGCCTAACCTACTCATGTTGACTGTAATTAGAAAATGGCCATGGAAACGGGGGCCAAGTGCCCCCTCTAAGTCTTGACCCCGAGCTCGGTTCCAAGCCCCGTGGGGGCAACGTGCACTGAGAGGTAAGACGACATCGATAGCAGTCCCTTCCCCTGCAGCCTCATCTCCTACCCCCCATCAGAGCCCCAGCCTGACTCACCCCCAAGTCTCCCTAACTTCCGCCCACTCGGGGTCCCCCTCTGGGCCTGCCTTTCTCCTTAGGTGGCTGGCAGCTCCAACTTTTATCTCTTTGTCCCCCTGCAACATACCAGTCAGCCCTGGCAACTTTAGAACCCACCTGGGCACCTTACACAACTCAATTTCATTTTTTACGTCCTCAGTGACTCATTTTTTTCTGGAAGTCATTGTGAAATATCTTCCCGTCACAAAGAATACAGTCCCTTCTATTTGGTCTCTGTGGGATCAGTACAGGGATGCCCTCAAGTATCGGAGTCATCTCCTAAGTCCCCCTGCGCTGCTCCAGATGACCCTGCCAGCATGGGCCAATGGGAGTCCCTGTGAAGCTGTCTGCCACCGTGACAGCAGGTCGTTGGCCAGGCCCGGAGGAGGGAGCTGTCTAGACCTCAGATACGTGGAGGGCAGGCCCCAGGGATAGCTTCGGGGTATCCAGGAAAAGCTCGTTCATGGGGGGACTCTGGGAGAACTGATAGTCCCATGACTTTGACCACCCACATGCGATGTCCTGTGATGTCAACGTGAAGACCACGGATGTTCCCGCTGGGATGCAGGGCCCCTCTCCCATCCTGCAGCCCACAGCTCTGGAGGGGCAATTTCCAAGCTCCTCAGGAAAGACAGAAGGGAAGAGAGAGCACAGAGGTCCCCACTCTGCAGGGAGACCCTGAGACCCATGTTCCACCCAGGGGTTCTCTGCAGGCCACGATGCTGCAGAGACCTGAACCAAAATCCACTGCATCCGGGCATCAGCTACTTGTACAGATGGAGCTGCTGGAACACACGGTTCTGCTGTGTGGAAATAACGAGGTCCCTGATCTCACAATCCACAACTGAGCTGACGTGTCCCCACCGACCAGGGAGGGCTGACAGCCACAAGCCTGCCTGTGCGCAACAGAAGAGGGTGCATTCTTCAGTAAATGGCGCTCGGAAATTGGGCCGAATTTGCACATCTGGTTGTTTTGTCCCTCAAAGACGTGATAGTGCGCAGGAGTCAAAAACAAATGCTTTGGACTCTGGCTTTTTCAGAACCTCAGCAATTTATTCCACCTTTCCAGTGCCTCGGTTTTGTCACCTGCAGTGGGACAGAGCACAGCTATTTCTGAGCCCGATGCATGGGAGGTGCTCAGGCCAGTGCAGATAGCCAGGGCACAGAAGTGTGGCCACCAGTGTCCTCCACCTGGCCTCGTACCCTGCACTTTCACCTAGGCAGAAACAGCCTTCAAGTGTGCTCAGAGTCCCTCTGAGGGGACACGGGCTTCGTCTGTCACCTGTGAGTGTCTCCGGTGAAGGCAGGAGAGCATCAGTCTCAAGGAGGGTCAGGATCAGTGTTAGTTGTGTGACGAGTCATGAATGGATTTCTTTTGATGTGGGACTTACTCAGAGGTGTCTGTGCTTTGGTAGTTTTGGTCTTATAAAAGTTCCCTGCCTGCAGTTTAGTTCATGATCATTTCAAGAGCTTCTTATAAGTGAACTAGATTTTCTTTGCACTCAGGATAATTCATGGAGGCATCAGTCACTTGGTTGCAGCTGTGAGAGTCACCCGAACCCTGCAAACGCACCTCGAAAACAAAACCAAGTATTAGTGGGACCAAGGAAGACGGTCTCTGAGGGGAGTAGAAGTGAGAATTCTGCAATCAGCCTTCTGAGCCTCTGTGAATGGAAACCCAGCACATCTTTAGGAAAACAGTCAGAGTCATTCACCAAGAGTATGACTCTCATAAGTGAAATGATAACGATTACAGCCTAAAGTATTCTGATCTAAAGCTCATATTAAAATTTCCCAAAATAATTTATGCAACGTAAGAGGAAAGGACGGCATGGCTCTGTGGCAACTCCAACTTTTACTAACACTGTTTCTGCTGGGGATTTCTGTGTCTAGTGGATGTTAGCTCAAATCACTTGAGTTACATTGCAAATGAATCACGCATCGCGCAGATAAAAAAGACTGTGCTCTCCCATTTCTAGACTGTGCCTTGAACGTGAACCAGACATTTGTTTTCCTAAACCCCGGGAGACCCCCAAAGGGCCCGAGGCTCTGTCCACCTGGGTGGGGCCTGCCTCCCCTTGGACCCCCGTAGGCGCCAGACACCCCCAGCTGTCTCCTTCTCTCCGTTTGTGTAATTCCTGGCAGGCTGCTCAAGGCTCCATTTCTGTTAGAAGTTCAGTGTTAGCCTGGGGCTTTACTCCTGACAGTGTTGCTAATTCATTACTTTATATTCACAATTGCTCTTCTGAAAGGAGAATCTTGTTTCCAAGTTGCACCAGGGCATTTTACAGAAAACACTGCGCACAGGCTCTGCTGACCTGGTGGACACATTAAATTCAGAGTGAAGAGTGAGTGACACACCGGTCGGGGCGCGGCGGGGGTGGGGGGGCTAGGAAAATAATTTGCATAACGGTGAAACTGAAACCAGGGCCGTGTGGGTAGGGCCTGCTTTCCTGACGTCAGTGCTGTCGCCCACGAATGTCCCCACTGACACGTGGTGCCCTCACGGCCCATGGGGCCGGGGAGCGGCCAGGCCGACGGGTGGGGGCCCAAGTGTGAACCAGAATCCACCCCTGGAGCTCAGGCTTGTGGGCTCCCTGGCCTCAGCCGGGAAGAAACACAGCATCCTTTTCTCCTGTTGCACCTTTGAACCTGGCTCAAGGGGGTCTCATCTCGTGTGACAGGGAAAGTCAGAAAAGCAGGCTAAATCGTTTTTAAAGATTTGCTTCTTCTTTTCCCCGGGAGTCCGTTCTGAGCCAGCTTGAGTGCTCCGGAGGCTGACAGGCGAGGGTCAGCGTGGCTCATGGCTCACACTTACCAGGAAGGCCCAGGCCCGTCATGGCAGGAGCCTGGGGACCAGCAGCTTCCCCTGCTGGATCTGTCCCCCTGGGGTCTGAGGGCATTTCTGGTTGGTAGGAATCTGAGTTATATGAGTGTCAGCGTCTGCCATGTGTGGCTAGCTGAAGTCTCCAAGCGGCAAGGTGATTTGGGGTAGAGGGGGTGGGGTAATACCAGAACGTCTTTGATACAGGACCAATGTGCTTTAAGTGCTGGATTTTCCATTATAAATCCAGTCTGTGAGAACTGATGTCTGTCACAGCCGTGACTCTTTTTGCTGTGTCTTCATCAGCAGCAGTTGGCCCGTCTCCTTGATGACAGACAGAGAGGATGCTCGGAGCAGTCCCCACCCTGGAGGCCTGGGGCCTGTGACGTTCTTGGGGACTCCATGACGTTGTCAGGGACTCTGAACTCGACCTGCATGTCAGCCATTGCAAATAACTGAATAACTAACGACTCTGACATTATGGATTCTATGATATAGGAACTCTTTTCATGCAAATGATAGAAATTCCTTTACATGCAGTTTTTAAATGACTAGGTAATAAAAATAGAACTGCTGTCTTCATGTGTGTGTGAGGGTGACTCAGGCTCAGCAGGGCAGCAGCACACCCTTGAGACCAGCCCTGTCCCTGGGCCAGAGGGCCGCGAGGAGGTGGCAGGGTGCTGCTAGGAAGGGCACTCGCACTCCAGGAATTGTCAGTGATCGGTTTTGGGTGCCGCTCGTCTGGGCCCAGGATGAACGTGAAGGCACCACCTTTCCTTCCACCACAATGAGTACGGCTTCCACCAGCCGCTTCTTATTAAAAAGTGTTTATTTCATGGAACACTGAAAAGAAGGTAATTTACACAAGTGCAGTTCTATTAGGTGTTTGTGGGGTGTTTGCCCTGAAACCCCGTGGGTGAGGCCCAAAGAGCAGGGGAGTTTAATTTAAATTTTTAAACTGGTCTGTGTTACTTTTCTTGTTATGTTTTGAAAGAAGGAGGAAAAATCCATTTTAAAACTCGAATTAGGTTATTATGTGTATCTATTTCCACCAACATTACCTGGGCAATTACTATGATCCAGGCACCATGCCACCCTAAAGAGAGTGACCTTGTCCTTGGGAAGTTCCCAGTGTGGAAAGGCAGATGGTTGTGAAGGACAACGTGAGATGAATGAACACTTGCACTTCCTGAGGGCCGAATGTGTCCCTGCCTCTGGCCCAGTTCATGTGGGTGATCTAATCTCATTTTACCCTCACACAATCCATGAATGAGGTCCTATCATGATCCCTATTTTGCAGATGAGGAAAATGAGGCCCAGAGAGGGTGAGTAAATTGTCCAAGGCCACACAGCAGGTAGGTGACAGAGCCTGGATTCGAAGACAGATTATTGGATCCCAGAGTGCATATGTCAGAAAGCCACACTGTGAAAAAGCACGCGAGAACACAGACAAGGACTCAGATGGCTGTGTCTGCAATGTCCAGGGGTCTTCAAAGAGGAGCTGATGTTTGTTCAGCTCAGCCAGGAAAGGTTGGGGAGCACCCTTTGCTTACACCTAAAGATACACTACGTTTTACGGGACCCTGGTTGTATCTCACCATGTCGGTCTCAGTCCAGTGTTGTGTAGTTAAGGTTGGTGGGAGTGTTGTTCCTACCCCACAGAGGAACATGCCACTGCTCATACACACGACTCGGGGCACGGTGAATACAAGCAGCACACCTCGAAGACTGTTTCATCAGATATGCTGATGGGATTCACCGATTGGCACTAGAAAGCCCCCAGTAAGTCATGAAAAAGTACATTTCAGAACTCACCGGAAACATTCAAGACCAGCTGTGGAGAAGCCAGATGCCCTCCTGCCTGTCGGTGGCTTTTACTTAGAAAACAAAGGATTGGTTTGATGCCTACAGCCCCCAGCCGTGTACTTGGCCCTATGGCACCGTATTGGTCCTTGCTATCAGCTGAACTGTGTCCCACTCCAAATCCCTATGTTGAGGTCCTAACCCCATGGTAATCATCCCCCCTTATTCATGGGGGACACGTTCCGAGATGCCCAGGGGATGCCTGGTGCTGTGTATCGTACCAAACCCTGTATACACTATGTTCTTTCCTATCCACGCAACGCTCTTCACTGAAAAGGAGCACTTTCTGGGTTCTCTTTGGCATATCCAAATTGACAGTGTTGCTGCTCTTGTGCTTTGAGGCCATTATTAAGTCAAATAAGTGCTTGAACACAAGCACGGTGATACCACGACAGCTAATGAAGTAACTGATGGGTAGGGAGCATCTAGAGTCTGGATATGGGACAAAAGGGACGATTCACTTTCTGAGTGGAATGGCACAGGACATCTCGAGATTTTGTCACACTACTCAGAATGGTGGACAGTTTAAAACTTATGAGTTGTTTATTTCTGCAACTTTCCATTTAATCATTTTGGACCTCAATTGACCATGGGTAACTGAAACCACAGAAAGCAAAACTGTGGATAAAGGGGGACTTTAGAATGTGACTGTGTTTGGTTGAAGATAGGGTCTTTAAAGAGGGAATTAGGTGAAAATTAAGTCATTCATGTGTATTGCTGATCCAGTTATGGCTAGTGTCCTTATAAGAAGAGGAGCTAAGGACCCAGACACATACAGAGGGACAACCATGTGGGGACACAGAGAGAAAGCAGCCATCTATAAGCCACAGAGAGAGGCCTCAGAAGAAACTGAGCCAGCCAACTCCTTGATCTCAGACTTGTGAGACTCTAGAATTGTAAGAAAATAGATTTCTGTGTTTAAGCCCCCCAGTGTGTGCTAATTTGGTATGGCAATCCTAGCAAACGAATGTAAGTGCCCAGTGTATTTTTGTTGAATAAAAGCATGGATAGATGAATAGAAGGAAGAAAATGAGGCATAGATAGAGTAAGAGCAAACTAAATGGGGTCTGTCTCAACCTGTGCAGAGAATTTAAATTCAGTGTTGGGGACAGTAGGGGGCACTAGATGTCCCTAAGCAGGGAAACCCGTGGCCAAAGCAACACTGTAGGGAGACTGACACAGTTGGCTCTAGAGCTCCAATTCAGTGGGAGGACCCAGGACTGGGAACCATAAGAAGGCTTGGCAAGGGGCTGGTGGATAACTGATGGGCACCCGTGAGATGGAGGAGGTTCTCCTCTTCCCTTCATGTCAGATGGAGGGGCAGAGGAGGAGCTCTGATGCACCAGGAAGTTGGAATTCTATTGACTGGAAGCAAGCCCATGAGGCTCTGATCTGATTGAACAGAGAGCGGCTCCCCCTCCTCTGTAAAGTGAGAACAGACAAGCTGGTCTCTAAGGAATTCAAAATCCATACCCATGGATTTCCACAGGACAGGTGAAATTTTAAGGGGAATCTTCTGTGTCCCAAAGTCAGACACTGTCACCCAGAGGGTATGGCGCCCAGATACCTCCCTGGGAAGTGAAGAGACTGTGGAGGATGAGGCCCATTCATCGACCAAAGAGACTGTGGAGGGTGAGGCCCATGGGGAGCTGTGGGGGCAGCCTCTAGCTAGGCCTGGGGGCTTCCAGAGACTGGGCCACTGGAATCAGTGCCACCAGCTTTCTTCGACTTTTTAGCCACTGCTGATGGGAGGTTATGTAGGGTTCCTCCCTGGTCTTTGGCTCAGGTGGGTGTTGGTGGCATGTTAAACTCCAGGTTGAATGCCACAGCCCTTTGTCCTTATACTTAGGGCTGCACAATGATGAATGAATAAAAGATCAGGAGAGAGCAAATATCAAGCTTCAGCAGATGCCCTTATAATTTGGGTTGTCTCTGTGAAGCAAATCAAAGCTTATACTATTAAGACCATTTTTTAAGAATACACTTGACTCTAAGTTGGATTCCTATTTCTTGTTATTTCAAAGTTAAGAATGCGCGAGCACCTTTTTGAAAGCCCTGGTTATGCTGAGCTATTCTGAACTTCAATGAGAAATCAATAATGCCAAGAAATCTGTAAGCTTTATTTGTTAAAAAATGAAAATTAAGAGCCTCTATGTGTTGAGCTTAACAAGCATTATCTTCTGTCCTACTCAGTCAGATTCCGCAGCAAAGAATATTGAGCCTAAAAGGGTAGAGGGGACTGGTGCTTTATAAAATGGCTGGATGAGAAACAACACTGAAAATAGAAGTCTAATGATGGCATCATACAGTCCTTTGTCATTCCTTAGCCTTCTCTGTTTCAACGAACCATTTCTTCTGGCTTCCTGTCATTTTCTATATGTTTTCACTTCCACCTAAATGTCTTTCATAATTGTTGTACAATTGTGAAGCATCTCCAAGGTGCTTGGAAGCCTGCTACCCCTCTGGGCGTAGGGTTGGTTTCTCATCACACTGAGGCACGGAGGCACCAACAGAACTGATCTCTGTTGGGTTTTAGTGGCTCCTCTTGTGCACATTTCTGTGTCTTTAGTTAAGGGGGACGACTGGAACAACACCAGTACATGGACCTGGACTTTGTGGACCCTCCCTTAGAGGTGTGTAGTATATAATTGCAAAAGCATTTCTGATTCAATTAAGAGCCTTTTGGTTAAAAGTGACAGAAAACTCAACTCAGAGTGGTTTAAGCAAAATCCAAAACTTGCCATCATGTCACATAAGTAAGCAATCTTGGGTTGGCATAGGTACTGTTTAAATGAAGTCAAGACATTTCCATCTTTCTCTGCTCCTCGTGGCTCAACTTTTAATGAGTTGACTTCCTTCTCAAACAGACTCAAGTCTCATGGTCTAAAGGTGTCCTTCCAGGGACAAATCTAGCAGACAAGAGCTTTTGTCCCAGCATTCCCTGCAAAAGTGCTAAACTTCACTCTGACTGGACCAGCTGAGGTCATGTGCCAATCCCTGAACCAATCACAGTGGGAAGAGGACTGTGCTGTGCTGATGAATTTACCTGCTTTATTGCCCCTCCTCCCTGGGGGTGGAGTTATAAAGGGTGAGAATGGAACACAGGGAAGCAAACCACAGATGTCCACTAGATTTTACTCAGTGACACAGGTGACTCACTGAATGTAAGCTTACTGGTGTGCAAAGTAGCCACTCTTTGACTTCCAAGCAGTTACTGATATATCACGTGTCATAGGAGCCATCCCTTTGCAGGCTGGCTTGGACCTCAGTAGCTTACAAGGTAGCCCCGTACCAGTTGAGAGTCAGGTGCATTATTCTGAGCCCAGTGTGAAATTGTTGCAGGACAACTCTTATTCGTAGACTGTCTGTCCTGGGCATTTCTCCTGCCACCCCCCCTGCAACGCCAGCTCCTGAAGCCAGGAGTCCACTCCTTCCTCACGGGCCCAGAGAGCTGTCTTTTGTGTTTGCAGAGGACTTTCTTACGTGATGCATCCGCATTTTTTGCCGGTGACGCAGACACAAGAATTTATCTGTCTGACTTTTTCTGTGTGTCATCTTGCTAGAGCCAATGAATGGCTTCAAAAATACTGTCCAATGATGACAAAATGTTTGGTCTGTTCTGTGTCCCAGATGTAAGTCTTCCTCTAGCAGAAATGTATTACCCACTGGTCATCCTGTTTGCCAGTCGTGCTGATTGTGACCCCATGCAACAAGGAGACCTCTTTTTATTTACTCCTTCTTGTTGTCATGTGAACGAGGTCACTGGTATCAGAATACCTAGGCAAAGCCGGATGTGCTAATGTCACAAGAGAACCATACATGGATGGTAAATAATAATAAAATTCCTGATTACAGGGGCATAGAAAAAAAATCATAGGCAGTTTCCTGCTTTGATGATCCCACATTGTTAAGTGTTCTTCTTGAGTAGGGAAAACCTGATGTTAGAGCTATTCAAAGTAAAGGAGAGTCAGCAGAGTTGAGGGCAAGAGAATAAAGCAGCAGGGTTCCACGGAGCCGGGCCTCGGCCTTCCAGGAGCACTCATTCACAAAGACGGACGTACGCTCCAGGCCATTCTCCAGAGAAAATGTGGCCATCAAGTTCTCTGGCCGTTCGGTCTCTGTTTTCTCAATGTCACTGGCCCTTAGCCTTCTGCAAACCGTGGGCAAGGGAAAAACCTGCACAACATGGGGTTAGATTAAGGAAGAAGGGTGGAGTTTTCCTTAAGTCACTGGTGGCTCAGCAATGGCTTCCTCTCTCGGCTGGAGTGACTTGGGCTGGGCCCCTGTTGCCACGAAGAGAAATACAGGTATCTCAGTTCTTTGTCCACCTCTAGGTCTGCAAACCTCAATGATGGCCTTCACCTTGCTCACACACCCTCATCCTGCTCCAACACTACCAAGCTCAGCAACAGGTGTTACAAGAGACACTTGGATTGTCATTGCTTTTGCTGGAACGTCTAGCAAAATGCAAAAATCCTACCAATAAAATGGGGACTTTTCCCAGTTAGAAATAAACACCCTCACCCAGATGTGCAGAAAACAAGCCCACTAAAAATTTTTAAAAATAACATATAATTTTTGTAAGGTAATGAATGCTATTTATTTCACCTTAACCTCTGTCATCAGAGACATTTGAAGACCTGAGGTGGATTCAATTAAAAACATCATAATTAAGTAGCATTTGAGAGGCCGTTGTGCGAGTGTATGGCAGGACTCTCTGGTGTACGCTTTTGTTTTCTTTCCCCCCATTTATGCAGACTTTTGTTCTGCTCTTAGATAAAATACTAATAAACAGGAAGTAGAAAAAAATGTGCAATTGTTCTGAATGTTGTTTTTCTTAGCTCTCTGGGCCACACTGCACCGGTCCTATGCAGAGCGGTCCCTGTAGGTGGTGGTGTTAATAAAGAAATGGAGAGGCCGCCTCGGCCAGCCTGCGGTGCAGCTGCTCGCCTCCCGCTGGGGCCTCAGCCTTCAGGACCGGTGGGGCCTGCTCAGACATTCCAGCAGTTTCCTCTTTATTTGTCCTGAACCAAGCTGTAGAATTTTAAGGGGGTGAAAAGAAGGCCAGTCTTATGGAAAATCTATTTTCTTCTTTGCTCCCCATGCTGAGTACACAAGACTATTTTAGTGTGTGTGTGTGTGTGTGTGTGTGTGTATGTGTGTGTGTGCACGCGCGAGTGAAAGAAACAGGAGCAAACAATTTACTAGGAATGTGCAAACTTTTGTTTACCTTTCAGGCAGTTAATTAACTACAACTCTGGTCTGTTGCCATTTGAATAAGCAAAGAAAATCTGAATCTTATTCTCTCTCTTTTTTAAACAATGACTTTCATAATCACAGCAGCAGTTACTCGGTTTCATGATCTAAGACAAGATAATAGGCAAGAACCTAAAAGTAACCCTGCTCTCCCGGGCCCCGACCCTGGCAAGTCCTGGCCGGTATGAGGTGGGGTTGCAAGCTCCAGCAGCTGAAAGAGGGTGACTGGGATGTGTTCAGTCTTGAGGAGGGGGTGTCAGTCTCAGGGTGACATGGGAGGATTGTTAGGTCCTCCCTAGCTTCCTCGAAATCCCCACTCCTGACCCGTGTAAGGCTTACAGAACCAGGCCTGGAGTTTTAGGCCCTCAGCCTTTGCCGTTTGCCCCCCACAATGATGCCACTTCCTTGGGTTTCCCACAGCAGGAGTATCAGGCAGAAAACAGGGGTGCAGAGTTGCAGAAAGGGAGAGCTAAGGAAATATGAGTGCTGGGGAGGAAGCAGGGTCAGGCTCTGTCTGGAGTGTACCCAAGGTCCTAACAGGGAGGTGGGGGCACAGAGAGCCACTTGTCCGCAGAGACACATAGACTATCCTCTCCACCATCACTAGGCTTTGAGTTCTCACTCACCCAGAATCACCTAAATCCCCAGTCCCCACTCTGCCCATGCCTGGGCCTCTAGCTGATGGCCTGCACAGCCCCAGAAAGTTGCCTGTCCTAGGCAGTCCCTCTGTCCTTTTTGTTTCTGTGTTTATTACGCAGTGTAACTCAGTGTTGAAAACTGCAAGGTGGAGGTACAGTGTCGCCGGAGCCTGGGCCTGGGCAGGACCTACAGGGAACAGTGCTGTGACCGAGTGTGTGGACCCTGCTCTGGTGGGAGAGAGTGAATCAGCCCCTCCTTGGGTACGTCTGCACCTGGACAAGTGCAAAGCCCTCGGCATGACAGTCCATGGATTTCTAACCACGGTCTCTTCAGTGCCCAGCCCTGCTGGGGATGATCTGGGTTCTGTCAGATGTGTCAGCATTCACCCAGGTTCTAGAAGGGCAGCGGTTCCAGGGGGAAGGTTCTATGCCAAACCCCCTGCTGAAAGAACCTTGTATGGCAGAGCCGACAAGAAGCCTGGCTCACCCAGGACAGACCGCAGTGCCTTTGGGAGTATAGCAGTCACTGAGCCCCACTGGCACACTGCACATTCTAGGGTTGAGGACATACACATTTGATACTCTCATTCCTATTTTTAATATTTTATTTTCTGCTCAAAGTCAGGAAGTGTGCCCACCGAAGTCAGCCCCTGTCAGTAAATGGAAAATTCCAGCAATGAGACATCTAAATGCTTCCTAGACTAGAAGACCCCAGCCCTGTCTGTGAACAGATTTGGATGAAACCCCAAAAGTCAAGTTAGGTTTAAATAGTCTGCTAAAATCATTGGGCTACTTTTGTCTTTGGGGCTCAGTTTTCATTATTAAGTCTTTTCTTAGATGACTGAGCTCGGTGGTTACAGAGCAGATAAGTTACTTTGCTCTTGAATGTGGAGCATTTTCACTGATTTCAGTCTTACTCATTAGAAAATGCTGTGCTCGCCCGCAGAGGCCCGGGTTCTAGAGCACCACCTCCCTGCCTCCCTGGCAGATGCTGCCGGCGTGCGGGCCGTGGCTTTCACGGTCCAGTGGGAGTGGGGTCTGTGATCCACTGGGGCTTTGAGAGCACGCTCACCCCCACTCTGTCACAGCATTTGGTGGGTGGGTGGGTGGGGGTGTGTGTGTGAAATAAAAGTCCACCCCAAGGTCCTTGAAGTCACACACCCCTGGCTTCTACCATCGGGACCTGCAAGTGTAGCCATTGTTACCAACAAAGGTGGCATGACTAACCACCCGTTCACAGGGCCCCTGTTGTGAAATTGTTGGGATTTCCATCAGTGTGCGGAGCCTCACCAGCACATTGCTATTTTTGGAGGGCTTGAAAACGAGTTCGATCTGTTTCAGTTTGAAATTTCTCCGAGGGTCATTTTATCAGCATTAGGCCTGTGTGTTGATAATGCTTTCATTTTAAACAGAGTTATTTTCTCTCGGCTAAGTGATCACTCCTTGCTTGGTATGTGTGGTCTAGTGACTCAAAATCTTATGGGCTCGGTGCGGACGGGCGGCCTGCCCAGCCCCAGAGACCTCTCGTTTCGGCCTGACAGGGTCATTGTTGGATTCCGTCCACAGGAGGAAGCAGTGGGACCTCGTGGTGTGATTTTAGAACTTCAGTGGTTACTGGCCCAGGAAATCCATTCTCTTCTATAAATATACATAAATATATACACCCTCCCTGACCCCTCCAATTAATTGAGCCCAAACAAGAATTCGCTTTTCTAGAAGTTTTTTCCTTTCCCTGGGAAATTAAAAATTCTTCTTGGTTATTGTAATAATTTATGTATTTTATATATTTATTATATTGTATATTTTATATAGCTAATATAGGCACAAACTATCCAAGGCTTTTTTAAAAAGAAAACCGATATTAGTTGATTAATCTCCATTTCACTTCAATGTCAAAAAGGGCATTGGTTAATAACCCCTGTAGGAGAGAATTCAGAAATTAAAACTAGCTGATATTTGCTCAGTTCTGAATTCAAATTTAACATTTGTCTTTCATTTTTCCTTCTCTGTTCGTCCTTAACAGTTTTTGCACAACACCAGGCTTTTTCAGATCTAAGGTAAAAATGATACAGAATTATATTTCAAATTAGAACTGGCACATGGCCACTCGCATGTTTTGCTATTGTTACAGTATAGTAAACAGTGCTCATTAGTCAATAACTTACATCCTGAAAGTGATTTTTACTTTCATATTCATCCATATTGCATGACATTAATGTTTCATACTTGCTTACCTATTAAATGAATATTTTATATGAGCTTACCTATGAAATTTGTGTTTTATATTTGCTTGCCTATGCTATTAATTTTTCTGTGATGCTGCAGATTATCTTGTACTATACAAGTCAAGAAAATTAACAAGATGCATGCAGTTCCAGATCGTGCAAAACAAACGACACATGGTACTATCTTTATCAACAATTTTTTGGTATCAACAGATGAATTTAAAAACTAAAACTTGCCTTTTCTATCCACAAAGAAAATATTTTCATTTTCTCTCTTCCCTCTTTGTTTTGTTGGTTCCTTTTTATTTTTTGAACACTGAGTAGTCAACTGCAGTCCCTGTCCTCAGGGGAATTACTCACTGTATTTTCTGCTTACGGTCACCGGAGACTAATGTGGGGTCCGTCGTGGGTTTCCTGTTGTTTCTTGTAACTTTACTCAGTGGCGAGAAAAAAATGTGTGTGCAGAGTGTTCACAGGGGTAGGAGATAGCAGCCTGGTTTACTTTACTTCTGAAATGACTTTTCAAATACCAGGTTTTAAAAGTGTGTCTTTTACCAAACCAGAAGAGCAAGCCCCTGATGTTTCTCATATGCTGTATGTGCGATTACGTGTTTGAACTCAACTTCCACTTTTCAAATCTGTGAAAGAATGGCTCAGGCCAGCTCTGTTTTCATATAACTTAACAGAGCAGGACGGAAAAGGGACACTGGGTCAGAAACCGTAGCCCTGTTCAGTTCTTAGGGTGCTGAGGGTGTTTTGAATATTAAAAGGTGCATAATTCCAATTGTCTGAGATATCTAGGGTAGTCAAATTCAAAGAGAAGGAAACTGTGGTAGAGGTGCCCAGGGGCTGGGGGTAGGGAGGAATGGAGAGCAGTGTTAAATGGGGACAGACTTTCTATTTGGGTTGATAAAGAAGTTACCCCACAAGGTGAATGTAATTAATGCCTTTAAATTGTAGGTTTAAAAAAATGGTTAAATGGTAAATTTTATGTCATGTATATTTTGCCACAGTAAAAAAAAAAAAAAAAGTACATGCAAGGAATGGAAACAGGACATTTGGATTATTATGTATAACCAAGTTAGATGCTAGATGGGATTTGTAAGAAATTATAGAAATTACAGAGGGGAAAAGACCTCAGGAGCCTCCCTGAAGTCCAGACCTCTGGTTTCACAAATCCGGAAGCTGAGGCCAGAGGGAGTATGCGCCGCCCTGAGGGATGGCAGAGCCCAGACAGCAGGGGCCCTTAGATGACCCTTAGCTGCCTCCTGCAGACTGGTCATTTCTTCTCATTTGGAGGAAACGTGCCTTTGGTTAGATTAGCTTGGAGATAAAGACCTGCATACGGATGCTTTAATCCTGCAGCCTTTAATCTAGACGATCCCTGACTTAGACGGTGTGTCTCTGGGGAGGGTCCAGAGCCAGGGCTGGGCTGGGCCCACCGAGCCCCGTGACCTCAGATGCCGTTAGACGGGCGGCGGCTTTCATTTCACAGGAAAAGCGAGTTTGAAACCAAAGTGGCTCCGTGTGGCAGTTTGCAGCCACCAGGCCTCCTGGCATGTGGACACTGCTGTACGTGAGGTTTGGACGTGACAGGGTCGACCCATGCTTCGCAGCCTTGCCTCATATACAGTTTGCATCTACTATTCTTAGTGTGCCATCCGATGATGAAGGAAGTTTTGTGCTAGAATGATCCATGTGCGTTTTGTCCCTGGTGTGAATCAGCTGGGGAGCTCTCCCTGCAGGAAACAAATTTCAGTAACAACCTCACTGCCTCGGAATACAGTCCTCTGAGCCTTTCCTGGGGCACGCCTTTATCTTTCACGTCACTGTGCGTTTCCTACCGTCACACAGCTTACTGCGCCGCAGTCGCTAGTGTGGATTCTCAGTGGGATTCACGTGAATCTTATTTAATTCCATGGCAGCTGCTGGCCCCCTTGTGCCCGACGCACCTACCTCCTCCCGGCAAACACCGCGCCCGGTCAGGGAGAGTTTTATTGTCGGACATTGTGCCCAGTGTCAGCAATAATAATTCTGAGTGGAGCTGCAGCATCATGAAGAAATCTCATGAGCAAGGGACCACAAATGCCTAATGTGTGAGGCAGGCATCTCACCGAAACAAAAGCATGACATACTTTTTCTTTCTAAATGAGACAGCGCTACAGCTCAAACGCTAGTGTGCCTTTCACTTTTTAAAATACATCCTGCCGGGAAAACAAAACAAAACAAAACAAAAGACAAAAGTAAACCCGGATGCTCAGTCCCGCCAGGGTCCAGGTAAACGCCATGCGGGAAAACACAGGGCAAATGACGGGCAGTCTTCTGGGGGATTTATCGTGGGTGATGGCACGCCACCCCGGTCGGGAGCCTGAGCATCGTCTTCCATGTCAGGGTGATTCCAGGCTATTGCTGTGGTTGGTTGTGCAATTCTACTCCCGATGAAGTGTAGGCCGAAGTCTGTTCCTCCCAATGTGGTACGTTGTCCTGATGCTGAGCTCCCTCGGAAACAGGCCATGCTCCTTCGGTTGGGAGCACTTCCGTAGAGGGGAGACAAAGGCAGAGAACCCAAGTGGCTGCTGGGTAGTCACTGCGAACACTGTGGTGAGAGGCTCAAGGGGGATGTGTGTGGAGCTTGAGCGGGAAAAAGACTGTCACTGTCACACGTGTGAAGGTGACGGATGCCCTGGAGGCAGAAGAAGGGTTTAGTGTATATAAAGGGTAACCAGAGTAATGGGGTGAAACCAAAAGAGAACATCCTGGAATTTAATATTGAAAATAAACTTCCAAATGGGGTGTAGCCATCAGACTATGAAATGAGCTTATCAGGGAAACACACACACACACACACACACACACACACACGAAACCAAAAAACCTGGCAGACCATTTCTAGTGACATTGCAAAGAAGGTGACAGTGAAAAGTCTCTGAGCAGGAGGAACCAGCAAATGGGTATGTGTTGGTAAAGGTTGGGCCAGGCCTGGTGACTGGCCCAAGGGACAATGGTGGATTTGTGCAGGGTACCTTCAAAGCCACAGGCCCATCAGGTCAGCCCCAGGTCAGGAGCTGCTGGACACTTGGGTGGCCCCCCGACACCTCTGCTCCTGGAGTTAAGGCCATGGCTTCCCCCATGGTGGTCAGTGTGCTGTCAAAGCCTATTACTCTGCAGCAGTTCATGGGTCACAACTGGGAATTACATACATGGTCATAATGGGAACCCATTTTATTTTATTATTTTATTTCAGTCTTTTGACTTTCCAAATAATTTACAGATCTCCAAGTAAATAGCAGAATTGTCACTACTCTCAAAACATTTTCCATTGGAACTATATTCATTACAAGTGGCTAGAAACAGCCCCTGCTGCCTCTCTGTGTCCCCCCTAGGGTAGGGTCCCCCCAGCAGGACTTTCTAGTGTCACGTGTAGTCCTGAGATCACTTTACTGGCTCCGGATACTGACCTGCTTTGTGACACAGGCCTGCCTCCACGCTAGGGAGGCAAAGGAATATTTTTATAAGGGTCTTCCTCCAACATGAAGGGACTGTGCTGTGCAGAATCGTGAGAGCCTGTGACCAAAGCTTTTTCTACCTAGTTCCAAGAGCTGTTCTTTTTATTTATTTATTTTTGCCTTTTTTTTTTTTTTTTTTTGTATGTGGGTAGCTCTCTAGATGGGAATCGAACCCAGGCTGCAGCACTGATAGCACCGGAGCACTACACCACCAGGGAACTCCCAGCTGCTCTTTTTAAACGCCGGGGACTAAGAGTCCAGATCAAGGTGGAGGCAGCGGCTCCCTCCAGGCTCCCCCTGGATGAGGTCGCCTCCGTGTGGTTTCTCCTCCGTCTCTCTTCTCCCTCTTGCTTCTCCGCCTGGGTCCCCATCTTTGCTTTTCTCTGCATTTTTTAAACCATGTACATAAATTGCACTTTTAAAAAAAGAAAGAAAGGTATTTGTCTATTTTTTTTCCTTAAGAAAAAAAAAAGCCTGACTTAAACAGTGAAACCACCCCTCGATATATTAGTCCACAGGCCCAGGTAAGCAGCAAATGACAGAAACACAGCTTCTATTTTTCCAGTTGTAGTCATCTGCTCCCTTAAAGCGAGACTGGATCCTGGTTGGGGGAACAGTCTGTGGGCTTCCCTGGGAAAACTCTTAAAAGCTGCCAGTAGGACAGGCCTGTCCCCAAACATCCCTCTCCTACCCCCACCCCTCAGTTTGGCCTGAAATGAGGCCTCCAGGAGTGTGTTACCCACCCACCTGGGAGGCCACGCTCAGGGACCCAGTGCCCAGAGTCCACCTCTCCAGTCTGTCCAGGAAATGGCAGGGGTCCATGGGGGACACTCAGGGACGAGGAAGGCTAGAGTGGGCTTGACACGGGCTTTCCTTTCCCAGGGAAAGGGAAAAAAAGCTGCTTGTCCTTTTCTCTTTGCTTCTATTCCTGCTGCACAAGGTTATTGTGCTCTCAGCTCCCGGAGTCTGCCTGGCTTACGGTGCTGTGACCGTGTGGAGGAGCAGGCCCGACTACGTATGCGTGCACATCTGCAGATGCATGTCGTTTTTACTCACGTGAATTTCCTTGCTAATCGTACCTGAGTTCTGCATCTTTAAAGTCTTCAGAGGTACATGGTCTTGGGCCCCACTAAGCACCAGAACAATGGGTTAATTCTCATATGTGACATGCCTGCTATATGCCAAGCGTGTGCCCGGCATGGGGACTTGGACGATAGACCAGACGAGCAGTGCTGAGAGTTAGTCAGGGCCCTGTGCAAGCAGCCAGCTCCCTGACCTGTAAGCCAGTGCTGGGCCCACTTCTGCCCTGGGGCCTCTGCGTGTCTTACTGGGCAAGGAGCCCCTCCCAAATGACCCAGCAGCACCACTGGGACAGCCCCAGAGGCCTAAGACCCCGGTGTGGGTCCTGTCCCTGTGATTGGTCTAAGCAGCCACTTCCCTGGTCTTTCTGACTATAAACACTTCTGTCTGTTAACTAAACAACAAACAAATGAGTGGGCCCGAGTCTACCCGCCTGCCCCATCGGCCTTCCCTCCCAGTTCTGAGATTCAGATGAAACCATGTCTATAGAAGCTTCCGGAAACTGGGACCCAGAGGGCAGACGATCGTGGCATTGGAATCATCAAGCTGATATGCTTCTGACTTCTGAGGAAAGGCACTGGATTCGTTCCTGGGCATCACAGCCTCCGTTTCTGCCCCCCTCCCCCCCACATACCCCCCGACTCCCTGTGCCACAGTCATCACACCTCCAATAGACCCAGCGGGAGAGAGGCAGCTCCTCTCACCTCTCAACAGCCACCTGTCACCGAGGAGCCCTCTTGCTTTTCTGGGTCTCTGCCCATGACAATCTGCAGCAGAACATTACATCGAGAGTGCCAGGATGTTCTAGCCTTGATTATGATGACTATACAGACACAAACCTCCAAAGGGGAATGCTGTTTAAATGGATAAACAACCTCGTGTAGTCTTCCTTTCCTGTTTTATTTCAAGGTACTGCTGACATGGTTAACAGGACCACTTTCAGACAGATTTCTGAGTCTGCGCAGGTGTGAGGGGCTGCATCCTGGGAGCTGCTAGTCACCTGGGCAGACGGAGGAGGGTCAGTGAGGGAATGAATTTGGGTTCAAGGCTGGTGCTGAGAGGCACGCCCCGAGGATGACCCCGATTCCGAGGCGTGGTCAGAGAATGGGGGAGGGGGCACCATCTGATGAGGAGACAATCACGGCCGTACTCCCCCAACCTCTCGAGTGGGCCTTTTCGTGACCTCACAGTGAGCGAGCCCCCTCCTCCCACCAAGACCAAGCTGGTCCGTCCTGGAGGCTCGGCCCCTCCATAAGGGGCCCCGGGTAACAGGTGGGAACCACAGCCTCTCTGCTTAAGAAAGCCTCGTGCGCAGGAGACGCAAACCACTTCTTAAACACCGAGGGCCTGTGAACACGTGCTGAGTGTCCACGGTGCTCCAGCCCCAGTGGCTGGTGCTGGCGAGGTGGGGTCAGCGGGCCCTGGGGTCCTTCCGGGAGAAGTGGCGGTCCAGCCAGGCACTTGGGTATGTGGCCCAGCACCTGTGCAGGAGGAGCTCCATGGGCTGTAGCTGTCATCACTGAGTCTCATGGCAGTGATGGCGGCATGGGAAGGAGGCCAGGGCGAGGCCTGGGCCCAGAGTCCTTACCTGCCATCGCCCAGCAGTTTAACCACCTCTCTGGTGTGTTCCTTCTCTCTAAGTGAGGAGAATAAGAGTATTTGCCTCAGAGGATTGGCAAAGTCGCTAAGTTCCACAGTGTAGGCAGGACGGTACCTCCACACACGGTGGCCATCAGTCATGTCATCTCGTTGTGCTTATCTCCATCAACCCATTCCCTGACGGCTTGCACCGAACACGGTGCACACGGGGGCACCGGAGGCCCTGCCCTCTCCCCTGGGGAGCCCGGTGGAGCAACCTCAGCATGTGGTACCTGGTGACTAAAGGCAAGGCTGAACATGAGGCCCACGAGTTGCCAGGTGACAGGTCCGTCCTCCCGGGAAAGGAACCCACAAAGTGACGTTAGGACCCCTATCCGGGGTGGGTGATAACACCTGGAGAACAGCTCCCTGCACCTCCACCAGCTTCCTGGTCACAGTGCCCAGCAGGGCCAGAGACGGTGGCCACCCCATGAAAGGGATAGAAAAGGGTGCAGAGCCACATGGACAACCGAAGTCAGTCTAGGTTTGGGGACAGAGGTTGCTCTTCGCTGATCACTGGCAAGAAGCAAATATAGGTCATTGGCACAACTATGACATTATGCTTCTAAATATTTCCTCGTGAAAATGACAATGGTTTCCAAGTGACTTCTTGGAAATAAATTGTGGGTAAAGACCATCTGCTTAAAGCCTGGAAACCCAGTTTCCTTCGGTTTGTGTTTTGAAATGCTTTGACGATGTGGTTTGCTTTTCTCTCCAAGAAAAAAAGAAAAAAAAGTAAATAAAGGCTGACGAGTGAGCAAGACCCACAGCCACACTGTTCTGAGAGCCCACAGTCACCCGGGGCACAGCGGTTGGCGAGGAAGGTCGGAAATTCAGAAGGGGCCTGAGGTCGGTTCCGAAGGCACCAACCCAACATTAAGATGAAGAAAATAAGCGTTTCAGAATGGGCGATGCTGCCTTTTGCTGAGGGACATGTAAATGAGGGTGTTTTTAAGGGCGATTTCTACTTTGTCACCAAACTGAGTCACTGGTGCTCATTGCCAAGTGACAATTGCTGCCACTGTCTCTTGCAGGATTAGGGCTCATTCCCTAGCAACAGGCAGCAGCAGAATGAGAGCGCTGCAAGCAGCGTCCCCTAACAAACCCAGTGTCACCCACCGACGGCAAAGGCAGCCACGCGGGAGGGACACGACACTGCGTGTGGCCTCACCGAGCCTTCTCTCTGCCGGTGGCCCGGGCAGGTGGGAAGGAGGCGTGGGCCGTGTGGGACGCACCTGTGGTTTGCTGAGATGGAAGATTTCGTGTTTTGTTTTGCACACTAGCGCGGCCATTCTGGATTAGTTCCCTCACAAGTGCTTCACTGCTGTGTTTAACTCTTCTTATTTTCTTTCTTTAATTGTCCTTCACGAAACCAATCCGTGAAGTGAACGTGCTGACCAGCTGTCCCTGGGACCTCTGGGTGCTGGCTCAGAGCCTCAGCTGGTGTTCACAGGAGCTGGCTGGGCGCGGCCCCGATCTGGAAGCAGAGCCCCCCGGTGCTGCCTGCCCCGCTCCGCGCCCCCCGGAGACGGGCTGGCCTGGTCTGTCCTGCTCCTGTACTGGTTAAACACATGCACAGCACAGGCACGGGGAAGAGGGGCCCTAACAAACCAATAAAATAAAATTTCAAAGTCCAGGTGCCTTTGAGTTTAGAAAATAAATCAAAGTTGCCATTTCTCACTAGGAAGACAGCTGGGGAGCAGGTGATAGGTGGCGGTCCTTATTGTCCTCCGCTGTCCCCGGGTCCCCGCACTGCTTCCTTTTCCAGCTGCTGGGGCAGGCCCCCGTGGGGATGTCCTCTGGCCGGGCTCTCCTGGGGTTGACTGTTAACCTCTACAGATGTTTTATGCTACCTTTTTTTTTTTTTTAACAAAATGATTAACAATGAAAGAGTTGGGTTTGGGGGAGAAACCCTTTCTACAGCAAATGAGTACGGAAAGTCATTGGTGAGAAACTCCGTTTTATGAAACTTCTTTTTCTGTAACCCTTGGAGAGCTGCGTTGCTAACTGCGCGAAAGCCCTGCATTCGTATCCTGGGGCTGGTACCTGCCGTCCCCAGGGTGGATCGGGGCAGGGGTGGAAAGGGCAGAGTTCCTATTTGAGTGTACATTGTTGTCACATCACACCGAGGGCCATTTCCCTTTCTGTTCGAGAGAACTGTGCGGTACCACGCAGGGGGTTCTGTGGTTCAGGTGGTGGTGGCTGCAGTATGCTGATTTCACATGGGCCTGCCACAGCTTGTCTCAATCTTAATTTGTCTTACAGCTTAATTTCCATTTGGAACAAATTAGACAAGGTGGGTAGTGGCATTTGGAAGAGAGTAAATGAGTGACTAATTCATGCACCAAACATCGATCTTGCAATAGTTAAATGGTGGTGATTCACTGACCCATCTCTCAATAAAATATAAATCATAAGTTCTTGGTTGCTAAACAAACTGACAGAATGCCTGAGCCAGGCCCTGGTGGAAGGTAGCTGAGGGCAGATGTTTTTACCTGGGACTTCTGACCAGGCCTGAGATGTGACTTCTATGAGACAGCTTAATGTGTGGTAAAACATTTGATGTCACTCTGGGTTTTCCTTGCCGTCGACAATTCTAAGTGTGAAGTGAGGGAAAGTCTGTCTTATCAGAAAGTTCTTTCCAAACAGCGGTAAAGTAGTGGCCTAAAGGACCTGTTTCGGGAAATGTCACGCTCATCGGCAGCTCCCTGTGCACTGCAGTCCCCGGCCTCTGTCACCATCCTGGTGACTGAGTGTGACAGGAGCTCCTATTCTACTTGTCACTCACGGCTCCACTTTCTTTTCAGTAGATCTAAGGTAAGGAAGTAAGAGGACAGGGAGAAGGTTTGTGTTCTGTGAATAAGAGTTAAATCTTTTCAGTTTTCTAGGCTGGAAATCAGCAAAACAAGATGTGCTCACAGAAGTGGTTATGTCTAAACTAAGTATAGACTGGAGATAAATCTGACAACCTCTGACATCTTTAAATGTCAAATCCACCCGCACATCACAGATGACATCGTACCTAATGATCGAACTCCCTTTAAAATATACTTTATGTAAATACATTTTTGTGAAACCACAAGCTGTTTCTCTCAGTTTTGTTTTCAGCTGGCTTTGATAAAGAGATTGGCATTCTACAGCTAATTAAACAGCTTTCAAGCCAACATCAATGAAAGGTTTTAGGCTCAGAAACATACTTCACTCTTCATGGTCCAGCAGTCACCACTATGCTTTTTAATTGTACTAACAGACCCCATCAGGGGAGAATTATTTAGCTTTAACCTGAGTTTACAACCCAAATCATAGATCCAGTGTCTGCTCTGCCTCTGTCACCTCATCACGTCCCCAACACAGTGAGCAAGACTCATACTACCCAGAAATGCAGTGCATGTCTCTGTGTTCACTTTAAATATATCACTATTTAACATACAACCAACTTCTTATACTTGTTACATATTTCTTTGTCAGACTAGAAAGCTACTGGCTCTTTTTCTTTGTGGAAAATAGAAAATGAAATGTGAGAGACCCTTATTTCCAGGTCCAGAATTCTGAGTTTTTGGGCTGCTCTCACCCTTCTCTGTCTTTCTGACTTTATTTTCCAATTGCAGTTATTTCTCAATTTTGGAAAGTATTACTTGCTTTAAAAAATAGGTACTCTTTCTAAGTTTACAGTTGAAACTGCCTTAACCTTCAAAACCAAATTGCTCTAACAAATTTGTTATCATCATTTCATGGGTGATTGTCTGACTTGGAATAAAAAAAATGTATTTGGTAAATGGGAGGAAAACTCTATTTTCTTTACACTCAGGAATGCCTCTAAATATAACAATCCTTCTTTAAAATCTTGGTGTTAACAACTGCATTATGTGGTAAAAAGGGAAGAACAAGTTTGCTAGTTGCATGTGAGGTAATTGTGCTAAAAACATTGATTTTTAATATGGGAGAGTTCACATTTTGATTTATGTATTTGCAAAAAAAAAAAAAGTGGATTTTTTTTTAAAATGCTTTGACTATTTCTTCAATGAAAGCTTTTGTACTGTGCAGCTTGGCTTGTAAGAAATTCCCGGGGTCACAGACACGACTGAGGGCGCAGCTGAATTTGCTCCGTGACCGTGGCCTTTTCAGTTGTGGTAAAACAGAGTTACAATGACAACGGTTCTGAAGAAAGTGCTTTAAGACCATGTCGTGTTTCACAATTTCCAGATGACTAAAGTCCCCATCATTTCCCAGGTCTTCTCTCGGGGAAGGGGAGATGTGTGGTTTAAAGAGGGGTGAGTGTGAGTGAAGGTCAGGCTGCTTCTGACGGTGAGCGTTGGGTTATGCTGGCTGGGGGTCAGGGCAGCTGCACCAGGGCAAAACACTCAAACAGAAAATGTCTTCAAGGGGCAAATTCAGGTGATTACCACAGCCTTCTTATGCCCTGTCATCTTTCATTGGAGTGCTCATTCAAGGGTTTTCAGTTGGTTTGTTCTTGCTTTAAAGTGTCAGAATAGTCGCATAATGTAGAAAGGCTTTGGTGCATAAAATCACCAAGGGGAAATTCTGAATCCCATGCTTTAGGTCTGATGTTAAACAGTGGGACACGTTACCTGGGACAGAGATGATATCACATTTGATACTGTCATTAGTTCAAGTTTACTAAGAGCAGTGTCTCACTGAAAATGTTTTGTACTGACCACAAATGTGCCTGTTCTTCTCTAGGATTTAAAATCCCTCATGCTAAGTTCCCTGGCCCCCAGTATACATTCTCAGGGCTCCCCCTGAATTTTGTTATAGGCTTTTGGGTCTTTTCACTGTTTCTTTGCTGGTCTTGGCTTTATGAAGAAATCCACTGTCAGAAGCAATCACTTCTGATTCTCTGTGGTTGTTTCCTTTCTTTACTACTTTAAGAATGTTTAAATATGAATAGATTATGAGAATACATATTTGTGCAAAGAATGTGGTGGAGAAGAATTAACTAATTTTTAAATTGTTTGAGATCAGGGAAATGCTGGACTGATCTACTGCTATTTTTCAAATTGTTCCTCAATTTAACCAGAACACTGAGAGGTATTTCTTTCTAACAGACACACTAAAAGCAGCTTAACTTTTCTAAATGTAAATAGCAAGGACTAAGGCTCTAAGTATAGCCTGAAAAATCTAGCAATGTCTGCAGGCTGTTGTGAACAATTCTGTCTCTTTATGGAGAGTTGTTTGGGCTTTTTAGAAACATTAATTTGATTGTACGAGCCTGACTGTCATCAGGAAAAGAAGCTTTAGAAAATGGTTTCAGAATGTGTCATTTTCTCCTTGTTTTAATCTGAGATATGGTGTGTGGGCATGCTGGTATTTTAAAAGGCTAAAAGTATTGTACATATTGCTCTGTCTTCAAATATGAAGGGGGATTGCAAACAGAAGGGTTTTCTTCAGTTTTCTGTCTGAAATTTTGCTTTTCCTCCAAAGAGTACTTCTGGGATTTTTAGCACGGGCTCTTTCATTCTCTTTTCATTTTCAATTTGTTGTTATAATTAAACAGAAACAAAATTTAAAAAGCCCTGTCAGCTTTCTATCATTTTGATCTTCATATTTAATGTTTCATAAAATAAAACCTTGTGTTTTCATTTAAACTAGTTTCATTATTTTTTTGATGAAATGATTTGCGGTGTAAGACTGCCATTTGGTTTCAATATTAATATATGAGATGAACTACGTGGGTGTCATTTATTTTCAGTAGTAAATAAGTGCTTAACCAATTACCTTGCCTCAGTAGCATAATTTAATTGACTCCTTTAGAATTTTGCTCTGCAGGCTTCAAACAATATTTAATGTGTGTGTATGTAAAATAAAAATTATAGGTCGTGTCATTAAAAGCAAGTTTCATGGTGTCATGGTGGTCAGAATCGGGAAATGCCTTGTAGTTGGTTTCAAAATCTAATCGGTATGTTAATCATTAATTACTCTTTTTTCCAGGAAAGTCTGATTAGGTTGTTGCAGAATTTCAATTTGCTAGAATTCTTTTTTTAAATCTTCTCTGTGTGTCTGTCATTTTGACCTTAATAAGGGGTTAATTTAGTAAGAATGAGTACCTTTTCTGTTTGTATTGTGGCTTTTTCAATTTCTCATAAACTGTATTTGGTAGCTAAAATGTTGAAAGCAGTTTGGGAACAAAATGTCTGCTTAAACCATGACAAAATTGGCCACAATTTGCCGATTGGGCTGATAACAAAAGCCAGCAACACAAAATAGGTAGAAAAACAGTTTGTTCGGTGATGTGAGACCACTGAAGATCTTTTTGCATGTTTTTTTTTTTTTCATTCTGATGTTTATGTTGTGCTGGAAGTACATGAAGAGAATTTTTGCTCACCCATAAATTCTGATTAACCATTTCATCTACTGAATTTCTTTTAAAAGTTCAGAAAGCAAGCTGCTCACCTGGCATCTGAGACACGTCTGGGTTAAAACCCAGCTGTGCACCTACATCCTCTGTTTCATCCAGGCTCCTGCAGGTCGTGAAGGTCTCCAGGCTCACAATTTGATCTTTGAAAGCAGCACTTAATTCCATCTTTTTAAAGTCTTCAACATTATGTTAGAAGGCTGTGACTACATGCTTGCAAATACAAAACAAAAATTACAGTTTATAGTTTAAAAAAGAAAAGAAAAAAAAAAAAACTCCTCTACCTGAGCACACAGTTGACAAAAATTTCAGCCACTAAAAGTAAACATCGACTCGCATGTTATCTTCACAGATTGTAAACAAATCTTAATGTTTTACACGAGACGATACATTTTTTCAAACAACAGAAAGAGATAATAGCATTCTGTCCTCTCTGTTGTTTTGGCTTCTGCCTTGAGTAGATGTGAGCTGGTCTTCTTCCTTTCTTTATTTCTTTTTTCTTTTTTCTTTTTTTTTTTTTTTTTTTTTCTGTCTTAAAAAATCAGATACTCCAGAACAATAATTAAGATGAGGTTTATGTTTTTACTTATTTAATCTTTGTTTTCACAAATAAATACAAATAACTCAAACTGAAACCTGATGGCTTTGGTGATAATAAAATAGCAGCCACGGGGAAATTTTCTTCATTTTAATGTTCTTTCACAACCCACATTCAGTTTCGGTAGGAAAATTATTAACCTTTCAGCACAGTGCCTCAACATGGGTTCCCAATAGACTCCTGAGTATGATTTGCAGGTTTTGGTTCTATTTTGAGATTTTGGTGTGCAGGTTTTTTTTTTTTCTTCCTTTTCTTTTCTTTTCTTTTCTTTTCTTTCTTTCTTTCTCTCTCTTTCTCTCCACCCGCCTCTCCCCCCCCCCCTTTCTGTGACCGTGACAGTATGACTTGAAGTCCTTTGGTTCCCTTTCAGTGTATGCACACTTGATAGTGTGTGTGTGTGTGTGTGTGTGTGTGTGTGTTATCGGGGAGGATTGCTCTTTCTTGTGTCCTCGGAATGGTCTGTGCTGGCAAAGAGGAAATGTCTTTAGTCTCCCTGTTTTCCTCGTTCTAATTCTGGGTGGACAGTGTGAGTCCCCTGCCCCTATTTTTAAAATCCAGTTGAGCTGCATTCCAGACAGGGCAGATGGCTCTGGTTGTGCACCTGCCTGGACTCCTGTCTGCCTCGGTGGCCTCACATCAGCGCCTTTAAACCAAAACTAGTGTGAGCTTGTTGTCCCAAAGGGTGGCACGGCCACCGGCCTGGGTGTGAGGCCAGACGCAGTGTCTCCTAGGCTGACTCCCGTTAGGGTTGCACTTCTGGAAGGGGCCGTGGGGAGAGGATCACGGGCTCGTAGCTCCTGTCTTCACCTGAAACCCTCAGGAGGGCAGACCGTGGGGCCGGAGAGGTGGATGCGTGGGCCGCTCCCCGCCGGCAGTTTCCATTTTCAGTGGCGTCTCCCCCACGTCTGGCGGGCTGGCCGCACCTGCAGGAAGGCCCTGAGCAGGGCGCGGTCCTGCCACGCACTCCTTCGCCTGCCAAGGCTGTGCCTGTCCACCCACAGTCCCCTTCCTTGCTCGACCCCCGTCACCTGTACGTCCCCACCCTCACCCCGCGCCCCACCACGTGGGAGACGGACTCTGAGGAGCACGCATGTGTCTGTGACACTCCCGGTTCTGCCCTTGCAGTGTGGCAGCCTGGGCTTGTGTGTGCGTTTTTCTTCTTCTTCTGAAACTTCCTGTATGAGGTTAGTTTTTTGTTTTTTTTTAATGATAAACAAACAATTTTTTTAGCTTTTATTTTTTGGCCTGGCTGTTCCTTGCCTCCTACCTATCTAGTGATGAACATTTTGCTGGTGTCCCCGGCTGGGCCTGATCAGATAGTGGGGTGAGGCACTGTCCCCTCCCCTCCCAAATGGGGTCAGCAGGGTCAAAGTGGTGGATACATTTTCTTTTCTCCTGTTTGGGGGACATGCCCGTAGACCTCAGGGCTCCAGTATTCTTTTTAGGCCAAGCAGGGAGGCTCCGGGGGTCTGTAGCTCAGCCAGCAAAGGATGAGATGATCAGGAAGAGTCCCCGGTGTGGCCCAGGTTGTGCAGAGCTGCTCCGGAAAGGGGGAGAAGGCATGAATCAAGTCATTCGTGTCCTCAGGTTACCCCAAGAACTTGTTGCCTTCTTGGGCGGCTCCTGGGCAGCGTGCTCTGCCCCCACCATGGGGGGAGGTCTCAGGACAGAGCCATCTGTGAAGAGTACAGGCACTAAACCCAGAACATCAATAGACCACCAACCTGCAGTCACTCACGGTCACGAGGGACTGAGCCCACGGCCCCGTGTCCAAGTACGTCACCAGGAGGCGCTATCATTCAGCATTGATAATTCTGGGTGTGGGTCTGAATCTCCAGGGGCTCGTGAAAACAGAGGTCCCGGGGCCCCGCCAGCAACGTTTCCAATTTAGAAGGTCTGGGCAGGGCCTGAGGGTTTGCATTTCTAGCAAATGTTCACGTTATGTCACACTGCTGGTCCAGAGGCCCACCTGGAGAACCACTCTTAGGGCCATGGGCATGAGTGACTGGGTGCCTGTAAGTTCCGTGGAGCCTGCTGGCTGATTGCGTTGTCCCCTAATGCCAGGAGTCCCTTCATGTGTCTCAGCATGACCTTGGATATAAAGCCAACCTTTCGGAAAGGCCCTGTGCATCTCTCAGTAAGTGTATAGCAAGGTTACCTGTCACAGTGTCAACCAGGTCACAGATCTGCTAAGGTGTTTTTGAGGCATAGTTCTTAAAGAGTGGGTATTACGTTACAGACAGACAAAGTAGCCATGGTGAGGCGTGGCGTGCCTGGGCCGGGAAGTAATCCGGTGAGGGGAGCCCGTGCCTCACCACCTTTGTCTCTGTTCCCACTTTGGGGACCAATAGAGGAAGGGACCTTTCCATCCCAGAAGGTGAGCAAGCTTCCAAGGTGCTCAGGGGTTCAGGGTGTTGGAGTCACCCATAGTGCCCGTTCATCCCTGAAGGTGGCCGAGCATCACCTGCAGGATCTGGGTTGGAAGTGGACACCCCTCCTTGTTGGACATCTCCCACCCCCAGGTGGGAGCAATGACCTTCACTGCGGGCGCTTAGCTGGGAGCCCATGTCGGGAGTGGTGTCTTGCTGGGAGGGCCTGGGTGTGTCCTGGGGCCACCCTGGAACCACCTAGCACTCTGACCAGGGGCTGAGGGACACGGAGTCTTTCTGAACCACAAGTAGGTCTGTAGTGAAGCATGCAACACTGCACAAACTGCTTCGGGGGGCAGGGGTCCCTCAGGAAAGCCTCTGAGTCTGCTCAGCTTTATATGGCTTCAGTTCTTGAAAAGGGGATGGAGGCCTCGAGTGTGGACTCCTCTCTCTCTGCCTGACATCCCCAGCAGCACGACAGCCTCATCATTCACACAGAGTCCTATGCCACTTACCCATCAAATTCATCTGTGACAGAGGATTCCCTGAGTGTGCCTTCAGGGTTCCGAGTTTCTAAGAGGTGAGAACTGGGCACCCCGAGAGCCCAGCACCTTGGCACACTCCAACCTCCTGGGAAAGCATCTTGCAGTCTCGAAAAGTGGGCTTCCACCACGGTCAGAATCCAAAGTGAGTCACAGCCGCCAGGATGCGCGTGTTGGCTGCTCATTTTGCCAGCTCCAGAGAGGCCCTGTGCCCTGCAGGCTTGGGCATCTGTTGTCCGTGGGTGGCTGGGGCCTCTGGTGTGGCCTTTCACAATGAGGTGTGGGTAGTGTGGCTACAGCCAAGTGACATTTGTGGTCTTCCTATCCCCCTCCCTGGTACTGACTGCCGGCGGAGTAGAGGCTTAGACCAAACTGAGGGGCAAAACACCCTGCCCGGGTAACCGTCAGTCTGGGGGTGGGTGTCTGAGCTGCTGTTTCTGTCCCTTTCGCCATCTCCCTTGCCAGGAGACTGTCCTCTGGTTGTCATCAGTACAGAGATGGCATAATGTGGGAGCTCACTCGGGGAGCACCCAGAAGGTTGCCTGGGCTACATTGGAGGCCCCTGGTGAGGGACCACATTCACAGACTCCTGTGTACAGGACCTCGAGCAAAGGGCCTGGGGAGAAGTAGTGCAGAGTCTGAAGAGATAAATGCAGACAGCCAAGGCCAGCCGTCAGTGCCAGGACGTGGCATGATGCGTGAAAGAGAAGCGTGCTCTTAGAAGGGGCGCAGGATGCCCTCAGCAGTGTCCCCCACACTCTGCAGGCTGTGATGTGAGGACCGTGCTGCACAGATGTCTGGGATGCATACGACACACTCATGGAAACGGCTTTCCTTAGTCCCCAACCTCTCAGGCCCTTATGTGTGGGACTGTGCACGGGGGAGGATGAACTCTTCCAGAAGCATGCACTCTGTCCCCTTCCCTGAGAGTTTTGTGCCATTAACAACTGTCAGGGAGTGGGAGGGCAGGAGCAGCAGGGTGTCCTGGTGAACTCAGGGCTGCGTCCAGCAGGTTGCACATGGACGGGGTGGCTGGGCCCCAAGGAAGCTCTGAGTAGCCAGAGCAGAGCCTGGCCCTGCTCTGAGCATCAGGTGTGGCCAGGCAGACAAGGTGGCGGGGCGCAGGGCAGGCTTCACTGGGAAGTGCAAAGTTGGCTTGTCAGTTACTGGTCACCAGTGAGGCCACCTGCATCTCAATTGCCCTGCCTCTGTCTGTCTTTGCAAGTTCCTTTCCACTTCTTTAGGAGCATGAGCTTCCGCAGACTGAAACGTGTTACTTGGGAGCCAAGGCAGGCTGGTCTCAAGTGACAAAGAGGGTTTTAATGGAGCCACAGTCCTCGGAGCCACCCTCAGGGCCTTTGCTTGGTCGGAGTCTCCTTCTGTCTTCCTTCCCCCACTTTGCTGGGGCTGCCTGGCACAAGGTTGTCTGCTGTGTTGCTCTCATGTACCCGGGGAGACAACTGTCCCAGCATGAGGAGAGGAGATGGGACCCGGGGTCCACCCTCATGGAGTGGAAATTCCACTGGTCCACCCTCATGGAGTGGAAATTCCAAGGTGACTTCCTTCAAGTCTCTGTGGATCCAAGGGAAGAGGCTCAGGGCATCACCTGGACTCTGAAAGTCCCGTGTGACTACAGCTGGGCCACAGGGGCACAAGCAGGAGAGCCTCAGTCACGCCAGTACAGACCCTGACCCAGTAAACAGGCAGTGGGCTTCTGGGAACATCTGCCTTTTCGGTATCTTCTGAATTATTTTTAAACAAATGCACCCCCTCCCCCATCATCGCCCGTGATTTTTGTTGACGATCGCTATTTGATAGATGCTGATAAATTTGATCCCCCAGCTCACTGTGGCATTTACAATCTGTCTTTCCCTTTTCAGTTTCCAGGTACTGGAGTGACTGTCTCATAGTGTGGTTGACAGTGACCTGTGTTTTTCATGCATGTTTTTGTTTCAGAATAACTGGGAGATGAAACAGGAAGCTCTATGACACACTTGATCGAAAATGACACAGACCAAAAAAAAAAAAAATCGGGACTCAGCCCCCTTCGGCACCCCTACCTGCGGCCCGTTGCCCACAGCCAGGGGCAGAGGACGGGTCTGCCCTGGAAGGCGATTCTGACAGCCCGGACGTCCAGGGCCTCTGCGTTCGCTGGGGTTGTGTCTGCGACACTATGTCCATGGTCGGGTCTGGATGGTTTCCTACTTGTATGACCGGTCTCTGTGTGTCTCAAGCCCTTTTCTTCATTAAAAGCAAAACTTAAAAAAAAAAAAAAAGAATTGTTTGCTTATTAATTAGCCATATTTAAGCACACATTTAAAGGATACTAAACAGTGCGTGAGATTAATTTCCATAGGACCGCAAGGAAACCTGCCATCACCACAGGTCGTTGTGACGCCTTCCTATCTGTGTTGAGTGCGAGTCTAGTATTACTCAGCCTTGCCTGCCCTGCATTTTCTTCTGCTTCTCTACAAGACCCCTCTGGAGTCAGTATCGGCACATGGGCGTTTGAGGAAATCGCTGCAAGACATTTGGAAGTGGGTGCACTCATATGGCGGCCTGCAAAGAGTGGCCATCACCAGCCCTGAGCTCTCAACTCGAGACCTTTGTCTGCTCAGCGGCCTCCATTTCTCCCTCCACATTATCTGTCACCCATTCACTCCCTCTTCCCACTCAGGTTTCACTGAGGCCTACCGTGTGCTGGGGAGAAAGCAGTGGATGGGACCAGCTCTGCCCTGGTGTCCCCAGCATCTCGAGTGCTGCTCATGGAGGGCAGGGGGTGCTGTGGGGTTCATCGTGGAGGCACCGCACAGCCATTTCATTTGGGTGTCCTGACTTCTTAAATCCACCACCACCTCTGAGCTCCTGGAATTGGCAACGAAATATTTCTATAAAATGGATAAATGTCAACACATTGTGTCTGTGGAGACCCCTGGCTTCCCAACCCTGAGTAGGACGGCTGGACCTTCCTGGGACCTGGCCCAGAGGCCATTAGCAGCTTCTCCCCAGTACTTGTTGTCATCTTCATTTTTACACCTAGCAGACATCCAAGAATAATTATAAATGACCATGTGCACAGTTGACACTTCTTGGAATTAATATGTTCGTGCACCATGAGGATAATCTCAAACCCCCCATGTGCATCCTATGTGCATGGCACGGGACATACTGCCCGATCTTGGCCCGCATGTCCCCCTCAGGGGGCCCTCTCTGACCACCATGTGCTGAGAGGACCCCTCCCATTTCTCTCTACCTCATGACACTCTTTTATTTTCTTCATAGTACTTACCTCTCTGACCAATTGTCCTGATTGCTCATCTATTGATTGGCTGTCTGCCTTTCACCTTCCCACCCCCAATGTCAGCTCTGTAAAGGCAGATACTAGTCTGTCTATTGCCCAGTGTGTCCCCAGCAGCTGGCACTCTGTTCAATAATTGTGGTGACCAGACCCACAATCGTATTACTTCTCATTGCAGCACTGTGGTGTCAGGCAGCCCAGTATTCAAAGAACTGTGTGGTGAACAAGGAAACCGTGCCTCCATGACCTCTGATGAGGTGCCGTGACTGGAGCAGCTGAGGGAGGGGCCAGGACTCCCGCCAGGACCTGCCCAGTAGAAAAGGCTGCCTGAACACACTCTGAATAGTCAGCTCTGTCCTCAGACTAGCTTTGCGCTGGTCATAAATGTCCCTGGGTCAACTGTATTTGCTTGCATTCCTGGAAAACGAAAGGCAATCATGTGGTGACAGACATGTGGGGTCTCGTCTTGGTTCTGCTGCTCTTGCCCCTGGCGAGTCACCTGACTTCTCTGGATGCCCCCTCCCTCAGCAGAACTATGGCAACGTGGGTCCACAGGTCCTGCCCTCCCCAGAGACCCTTTGCTATGTTTCCCCTCTGCTGGTTCTATTACTCCTGGTTCTAGATGAGGAGGAGGCAATGCAGCAGGACAAAGCCCCTGAGAGTGCAAGGAGCCCAGCTGTGGGTTTGTGGACGTGCCTCATGGGTGCTCACACAAACCCGAGGTAGGCCCCCGGACATACTCCTGTCCTGGAACCAAGGATCATGTTGGGAACCCTCCCACTTTGTCACCCCTCACCTGTACTTTTGCCCCAAGACTAACCCACTAAGGCATTTATAACCTGGAGGAGATGGAAGCCATAGGCTCCAGGAGAAGCAGGAAAAAGTCTGAGTGTTTGTGGGATAATTAGCTCACACGGATGAAAGGAGAAGAGAAATGACCACACAGTTCTAGACAGTTGGGGCAATGATTCTGAATCCTGGCCAGACATTCAAATTACCCAGGAGTTTTTAAAAATCCAAGTGCCCAGGCTCCCTCAGGACCAATCACATCAGAATTTGGGATGGGAGCCAGACATCAGTATTATTTAAAACTCCCCAGGTAATTCCATCATGTAGCCAAGGCTGACAACTCTGGGCTAGGGCTGTGTTGTCTGATACGGTAGCCACTCACCACATGTGTCCACTGGAAACTTAAAATGTGGCTGGTGTGACGAAGGAACTGAATTTTCTATTGCAATTAATTTATTTTATTTTATTTATTTATTGGTAGCTCCCTGGCTGGGAATCGAACCCAGGCCGTGGCGTTGAGAGCACCGAAGCCTAGCCACTACACCACCAGGGAACCCCAATTGCAATTAATTTAAATGTAAGCATGCACATGTGACTGTGGCTGTGGTGATGGGCAGTGCAGACACAGAACATGTATGTTATCGTAAGTCCTACAGGCAGCTCAGTCTAGGGGGCCTCTGGGCCAGCAACCGCCCAGTGACATCACACCAGGCCCGAGAGGAGCTGGAGGAAATGTGCACAATTTTCATCTACGCTGTGAGCTGAGGTTTGTACAGCAGCAAGGGCGGCACGCTTTGAAAGCTCACGTAGTAGGACACGAAGAGTTGCAAATTCCTGTCAATGTCTAACCCCAGTCGTCAGGCATCCCCTCGGCGGGGCACTCCGTGTGCATCTTGGGAGACTCAGAGCTCGCTGCATGATAGCAATGACAGTAGCCCCAGAATTTAAGACAGTGGGAAGCAGGCCTCCCGGGAAGAACTTCTGGGAAAGCAGATTGCCAGAGGAGGGGCTTGGACCCAGGGGAGACCAGGCTTTTGAGGTGCGTTCACTGAGGCCACTCAGCAAACTTAACCACTTCGGGGTTAAAGCTGGAGAAACAGAAGCTCACGCTGAATCATTTTCTGCTTATTGCTCAGAGACCGTCAGATTCTTTTTCTTTTTTGGAGGGAAAGCACCTTGCAACAAGTAATACTATTTTGAATTTCAGAGCTTTCCCTTTTTCAAGCACTTTACCTCCTCTGACTTACTGTGTCCTCACAACCAGGCCATTGCTAAGTAGGGAAGGGATTTTTAGCGCCAGCCTAACAGCCTGAGAAAAGAGCTTGGTGTTACGGAAAGCATTACAAAGAAGAGGTGAAGACGCCGGAGCACTCGCTCTCTTGTCACCTCTGGCCACACTTGGACGTGTGGCAGCCTGACTAGAACCAAGGAGACCTGGACTCTGTCCTCTCACAGTGATCGTGTTGCTCAGCCCTGGTCCATCCGAGCGAACTTTCCCTCAGAGGTTTGCGTGATTTGCAAGCTTGATAAACATGCCTTTGTGTCTCTTCCTCCGATTTATTTTCAACATGGCGAGTGGGCAGGACAGGGGACAGGGCCCTGTGGCTTCCATGGCAACATTCAAATGACTAACTGGTGCACACCAGCCACAGACAGATACTGTCACCTTGAAGTCCTCAGCCTTCTCTAAGTGTGGAACTGCTGAGAATTATTTCAAAGCAGACTTGCCGGTGGGGAGGAAGCACGGCACAGGCTGTCCACCTGAGGCCTCACGGGTGGCCCGGCCAGCTGACCATCTCGGCAGCTGCAGTGGGCACAGAGGCCGCAGGGCTCGCACGATGCCACAAGTTGACCTGTTCAGAGTAGCTGCCCTGCCGACTGCAAGTGCTCCTGGTCACACCATCCCCTGCCCATCTGTGTATCTTATGTACATAGGACACAATGAGAGGTTTTCAGATGCTTACCGAAAACAAGACACACTTTCTGGGGCATTCCCCTAATCGACTGTTCTGGTGAAGCTCGTCAAAACAGGAAATGAGGTTAGCATGGAATGACTTTCTCTCAGAGAACTCACGTCGCCTGTGAGACCACCACTTTTGTCCCCAGTGTTGTGAGCCTCTTCTGGCTTGGCCCGGAAGCTGACTGGGTGTGCGCTTCTGTCACTGTTGGGACCCATTGCTTTGGAACACGGGGGTGCTAGAGTTCAATCCTAGCCTTCCAGATGCTCCCCCTTGCACCCCATTGTCTGGAAGACATTTATAGGCTGCTCTGAGGTTACATCCACCCACACTTTGAACACAGCGGGAATGTGGTCAAGGAGGGGGGTTCATGTATGTTCTGGGCTGAGGAGGTCACACGCAAGCTCCCCACTCGGGCTTCAGGCAGCTCCCTCCTCGTGCTGCTTGGTTCACGTGTCCTCTTTGCAGCAGAGATGCCAGCAAGGTGCATGAGTCCGGCGAGGTGGAGCTTAGTGGGCACAGTCACTTTGCTCCACGTGGGAGCGTCTGGCCAGAAATGCCCTGTGACCACACAGCTTGCCTGGCTTCATTCACGGGAGTCCCCACGCGGGCCTCTGTGACTCAGTTATCCAAAGCAGCCAGGGGTTCACGGTCTAGGTAACCGGCAACATGCGTATCTGTGCCGAGGCTTTGGGACAAATGGCTCCACTTGACCTTTCTAGACTTAACCCTTTCTTGTTACTACCGAGTGCTTTGGGGTCACCTTGGCGTTGATCTGGTGGAAGGTAGTGAACCCGGGGAACACCTGGCCTTGACTCCCAGATGTCCAAATCTGAGATGGTGGATCACTGCGTGGAGGTCGACCTGTGCGTGACGCTCTCACTTCTGTAATAATGAGTCTGTTCTCTTTCTACATGACTTGGCAGGAACTCAAAGCCACCCAGAGTCCCTGTGGCTCTTCCTTCACCCGGTGCCCCTGCCTCCTCCCCAGGCGTCCAGATGCTGCGTGCTCAGTGGCTACAGAGTAGGTGGGTTGGTGCCTTCAGAGTAACCCCAGCTGCCCCCCACCCTGGGGCTGCGTGGGTCATTACGTTATTTCCAGCCCCCACAGCAGGCCCCCGGGGAGGGGTCCTCATCCTTTCGTTTCAGCTCACAGAACCAGCAGTGGATTTAAATGGGGTGGTCCGGCCTCCCCCAGCTCTCCGTCATGCTGCCTCTTTGTAGTCTCTAAATATGCAAAGGCAAGTGCCTTTTCCCCTTCAGGCGGGCTGTGAGCGGTAAGGGCGGTCGGGAGGGAGACACCAGAGCACTGCTGAGAACAGGACGCACCCGGAGGCCCACTGACCGCCGTCCCGGCCCCTGCCAGAGCACGCGAGGAAACCCGCTGGAGGGCGGGGCTGAGGAGTTCTCTGAGAACTCCCAGCTGCTCCTCACAGCGCGGTCAGAGGTCAGACAGGCAAAGGCCTGGGAATCTGCATTATAAGAAGACCCAAGCGAGCACAGTGCTGGCTTCCTCTGGGCCCCTGTGGTCCTACCTTCACCTCCAGAGCCCACGTGCACCTGCCTGTCATCAGTGGGAATAGGTGTCGGTAATGTGGGTTCGGTCTTTATTCTGAGGAGCTCATCGGGGGGTGAGGGGAGCACTTAGAGGCTCTGAGGCCCAGGCCAGCCTCCACCCCAGGGGAGGACCAGCGACATGGGGAGGGGCAGGGCTAGGAAACCATGAAGAAGGAGAAGGGGTGTTGCTGGCATTTGAGCGGGAAAAGCAAACGTGAGGGAACTGGATCACCCCCCTGAGTGTTTACAGTTTATGAGGGCCCTGCCCCTAGCCCTCACCAATTCTTACTCTGTTATGTTAACTTTGGAGCCTCTGGAGACAGCAGAACCTGACCCTGATGACTGCCCCCGGTCCCGTCAGATGCGGTTTACCTGGGACGGCCCCACTCATGACTCCTGGGCATCAGTCACTGTCCATCAGCCGTGCCTTTCTCCCTCAGACACATCCCGGTTTGGACAATAAGTTACATGGTCCTCCTGTCTCTAGGTCACATGAGATCTGTTATTTTATTTCCCTAAGAAGCTGCTTGCAGACATTAAGTCCTTCACATCGCCATCTCCAAGAAGGAAGAATGTGGGCAGTTCACCTGCGGTTCTCACAGGATGGCCTCAGAGCGGCAGAGCCAGCAAAGGGGGGCGAGAATGCACGTGTGCATGAGTGCGTGCACGTGCGGTCACGTGAGCAGCGTGGGGGTGCACTGTGCCTGTGTGGTGTATGTGGTTTGTGTGCTGTTTGTGCTGTGCATGCGCCTGGGTGTGGATATGACATGCGTGTTGTGTGGGTGCAGGTAAATGCAGTGTGTGTTCAGTGTGTATGTGTCTGTGTGCTTTGTGTGTGGCTAAGTGTGGATGTCTGTGTGGTGTGCATGTGTGCAGTGGGTGTGGAGATGAGTGGGAAAGTCAGGGATGTGCGTGTACACCTGTGTGGTATGTGTGCCGGCCTGTGGGTATCATGTGTGTGCATGTGTGTGAGTATCTGCAGGGTGTGTGCATGTGTGTGTGATATGTGTGTATGTATGCATGCATGTGGGTGTCTGTAGTGTATGGGTGTCCGTGGTATGTGTGTCATGTGTGTGTGTGGTGTGGGTGGTATGTGTGTGCATATGGGTGTGGTATGTGTGTGCATGTGTATGGGTATCTGGCATGTGTGTATTGGTGTGCATTTGTGTGTATAGGTGGGTGGTGTGTGTGTGCTTGTGTGCATGTGTGTGTATGTGTGTGAGTATGTGTGCATGTGTGGTGTGAGCATGTGTGGTGCGAGCATGCGTGCACGTGTGGCATGTGTATGTGTGCATGTGTGGTGTATGTGCATGTGTAGTGTGTGTATGCGTGCATGTGTGGTGTATGTGCATGTGTAGTGTGGGTGTACATGTGTGGCGTGTGTATGTGTGCATGTGTGGTGTATGTCCATGTGTAGTGTGTGTGTGTATGCATGTGTGGTGTGTGTGCGTGTGTAGTGTGTGTATGTGTACATGTGTGGTGTGTGTATGTGTGCACATGTGTGAGTATGTGTGCTGTGAGCATGTGTGCATGTGTGGTGTGTGTATGTGTGCTTTTGTGGTGTGTGTGCATGTGTGCTGTGTGTATGTGTGCACATGTGTGAGTATGTGTGCATGTGTGCTGTGAGCATGTGTGCATGTGTGGTGTGTGTATGTGTGCTTGTGTGGTGTGTGTATGTGTGCATGTGTGTGTGCACGTGTGCACATGTATGAGTATGTGTGGTGTGTGTGTGAATGTGCATGTGTGGTATGTGCATGTGGTGTGTGTGCGTGCATGTGTGGTGTGAGTATGTGTGAGTATGTGTGCATGTATGGTATGTGTATGTGTGTACATGGTGTGTGTGTGTGAGTATGTGTGGTATGTGTGTGTGGTGTGTGTGTATGTTATATGTGTGGGTGTCTGGTGTGTGTGTATTGGTGTGCATATGCATGTATAGGTGGGTAGTGTGTGCACATGTGTGCATGTGTGTATACATGTGCAAGTGTGTGCACATGTGTGGTGTGTGCATGTGTGTGCATGTGTGGTATGTATGTGTGCACATGTATGAGTATGTGTGGTTTGTGTGTGAATGTGTGTGTGTGATGTGTGCGTGTGTGCACATGTGTGGTGTGTGTATGTGTGCATATGTGGTGTGTGTGTGCATAGGTATGAGTATGTGTGGTGTGTGTGTGAATGTGTGTGCGTGTGTGGTATGTGCATGCACATGTGTGATGTGAGCATATGCAAGTGTGTAGTGTGTGTATGTGTTTATGTGTGTGCATGTGTGGTACGTGTGTGAGTATGTGTGCATGTATGGTGTGTGTATGTGCTGTGTGCGTGAGTATGTGTGCATGTATGGTGTGTGCATGTGCTGTGTGCGTGAGTATGTGTGCATGTATGGTGTGTGTATGTGCTGTGTGCGTGAGTATGTGTGCATGCATGGTGTGTGTATGTGCTGTGTGCATGTGTGTGCATGTGTGGTGTGCATGCATGCACGTGTGCATGTGTGGTGTATATATGTGGCACATGTGTGAGTATGTGTGCATGTGTGATATAAGCATGTGTACATGTGTAGAGTGTGTGTGTGCATGTGTAGTGTGAGTATGTGTGCATGTATGGTGTGTGTATGTGGGGTGTGTGTGTGTGAGAGAGTATGTGTGGTATGTGTATGCATGTGTGTGGGGGGTGTGTATGTATGTGTGCATGTATGATATGTGTGTGTATGTGGTGTGTGTGTATGTGGTGTGTGTGTGCGTGTGTGTGAGACAGTATGTATGGTGTGAGTAGGTGTGCATGTGGAGGGTTTCCGCGGCATTGTGCACATGTGCAGTGTGTGGAGTGGGCAGAGGGGTGTTTCTGGAGCTTGTGATGGAGAACAGATGTGCGTACCCTCCGGGCTGATCACAGGCACTCTTCAGACCCACGCAGGGATCCTCATGGCACCATGAGGGTAGGGAGGCATCCCAAGTGGAGGCGTGGGTCGGTGGGGTGGGAACGCAGCCGGGTACAGGACTGGGCCACATTGTTCATGCCCAGGGCACAATCACATGAACGAAAGCCCCTTCCTTGTGCCCTGCCATCTGACACAGGGGCGTTGCAGGAGTACTTGTGGCTCCATGTTTCATGTCCGGTGTCCGTGTCTCCTGCTGGCATGCCCAGTAACGCTTTCTCCTGGACAGACTGCGCAGGCAGCCAAGACCCCCAGGCTGGGCAGCGTAGCCACCTGCTCACTGCCAGCACCGCCCTCGCCCACTGTGCCCTCAGGAAGAGCACCGCTCAAGTCCGTGGAGGGCCATCGGCCATTCCTTGACCCAGGAAAGGATTTCTAAAGACGTGTTCAGGACTGGGGTTGGACAAATGGAGACTGGACAGGGCTTGACAAGACGTGGCCCTTCCAGTTTGCAGGGTCTCTGGGAAGTGGTTTGCTCCTTCTTCACCTCAGTGTCCAAATCCATCCACGGAGGGGATGACACTGACCCCGTGTCATGGGGCCTTTGCAGAAACGTGTGAAAGCATGGAGCATGACACCTGGCACAAAGCACAGGTCCAACAAATGGGGACTCTCACCGTTACCATCCTAAGTCGTAGCCATTGAGGGCTTTAAAAAAACAAGCGTATCAAGAAGTAGTCACACGCCACCCGTAAAAACATTCTAAGGACCTAAGCCATAAAATACAATTATCAAATGGAAGAAAAGATCTAGAAAGCTGGGGTAGCAGAGACAGCAGTCTCAAAAAAAAAAAAAAAAGTAGAGGGAGAGAGTATGAGCTGGAATCAGGGCCAGCGGCCAGACCCCTGCTTCCTCCGCCTGTGACAAGTGTGACAAGGGCCGCGTCTGGAATCCGCAGGGCCAGACATGGTATAGGAACACTGATTTGCTTTAATGTAAATATTTTGATGTCTTTCTTTTCCTGAACTTTTAACCTTGCTGGTAAACAGGGTACCGACAGTAAATGAATTGTTTTTCTGAGAACTGACTTTTAAGGAAATAGGAAAAAAACCCCCACAATTTTTATTAGCTAATCGTCAGTCTTGTGCAGGATCGAAACCTTCCTTATTTTCTGCTCCTTAACTCTGCTCCAGGAGACACTTGGCCACCAAAACATTGTTTTATTTTAATTCACCAAAAATCCCAAACAAAGCACTTTAAAATGTGTAAATACACCCATTCAAACATGGGAAAACTTGCAAAGACGATAGAGAGAGGGAAGTCATTCTGTGGGAGGTTTCTGACACAAGAAAAAGAGCCGGTCCACACGCCAACGTGTTGTTTCTAGCAGAAGCTGCCACAGGCCACTCCCCGTGGGCCCTGGGCCTCCGCTCGCCGCTTCCAGCCATTGTCACTGCTGAGACAGAGATGGGAGTAAGGGCGACGTCTGAAGTCCTAGCCGCAGAGCCTCAGCCTGAAGACACACTTGTCACACCCCAGGTGTGCTACCTTTCCTTCTCCAGGCAGGTGGCTGACAGAGCCGGCTGTGTTTGCAAACAGTGTCCCTGCCTACCGATTGTGCAAGACCGTTTTGTGATAAATGAGAACAATGACAGGGAACCAACCCAAACAAGGAAGGCCTGGATTCCAGCCCGAGCTTTTCACCTGGAAGTGTCATCCAACCTCCGCCTGGGTCACTTTTCCGAACTATTCCGTGAAGATGTCACTTTCTGGCCTTCCAGGCTCGTGGCAGGGGTTGTCAAAACACAGGAGCCATGACTTGCTTCACAATAGTCAGAGGGAGAAAAGAAGCCCTTCCGTGCCAAGTCGTGCCAGACGCTCATCTGCCTGGTAGCAAGTGGCAGCCAGTCCTTCAGGGTCCCCAAGCCTGAGAGGGACCCCAGCCTCAGAACAGCTCTCCCTGTCCGCACTGTGTTTACTGACGACACCGGGTCTGTTCAGGTAAATGCTGGGGCAATCACTTTCAAAGAATGCTCCCATTGGAAAATAAACTGAGGCCACAAACATTTCAAGTCTTCTCTACGAGCTAGGGCTGTGGCAATGGGACTTCTAAGAAAGTTTCTCCCTGCCTTCTGAGAAGAAGGAAGAGGAGAAGGAGGAGAGATGAACCCACGTGCCCCACCTTTCCCAAAGGTGGGGTGCAACTGCCCTCGAGGCCTGTTCAGAAAGGCAGCTCCCAGGAGGTGACCTCCCAGCACCCTCCTGTCCCATCCTTATCCCCTTCTTTACCTTTCTGAGTAAATTAAAGAGTGGGCTAAAATCCACGTGTGGGTGGCATCTTTATCTGATCATCCTATGCTCCTGATTACATCTTATCTCTGCTTGTAAAGCAGCCCCTGCCTGTTCTCCAGGTGCATCCCTTCTTTAAATGCTACAAAGACACACAGGCATCTGCTCTGCAGAAAAGTACAGCTCCAGGTCCCGGGGCCTCTGCATTCAGTGGGAGGTTTAGTTCTGGAAGGCCCGAGCTGGCCTTGCAGCAAAATGCCCCCCACGGTCCGCTGGCTCTGAAAACAGCCTCTCTCCCAAGGCAAACAAGGTGAGACAGTCCTGTAAGTGCCGGGGCGCGGGAGTCCCACTCACTTCCCGACCTGGACCCTCCCCAGCTGGCAGGAGCACCCCTCAACACAGAGTTCACCGAGGCTGGTCCGCTTGAGGATGCGTGGGCTGTGTCAGTCAGTTTTTAGAAATCCAGTTGCTGTGGGTAATGCTGTCTTTTGTTTTTTCCTTGATGCATTTCAAATGATTTCAATGGGAAAATTGCACACGCTAATCTTGACAAAGTCACTGTGGTGGTGGTGGTGGTGCTTGTGTCACTGCTCTGGTTTGTTGGCTGGGTCTGGTTTCCACAGGGCACATCCTCTCCCCGCTCCTCGTGATGACGAGGTCTGAGGTTCTCCAGCCAGAGGACGACCCAGGAGGTTTTAAGGCAAGGACGGCCCGGCCGGTGTCAGCCAGTGCAGCGCCTGTGCGCGCACACACGTGCGTTTCTGTTTTAAAAGTTCTTTGCAAAATCCCATAAGCACTTGCGTGCCTACTGCGGCGTGCACACCCGCGTGCCCCGTTACAAGCCGGGCGGATGGGAAAGAACTAACTCTTCCCCCTAATCCATTATCACATGCTCGTCCTCTGTGAAACTCCGCCAGCTCTCTTCTGCTAGGGAAGGGCTCCCCAGGGGAGCTAGCAACTTGGGGGGCTGTTTCTTTGATTCTAACGTTGTGTTTCTTGTATTTATGTCAAACAGGGAAACTCTGTTTACTGGGGGGGCCGGGGAGAGGGGAGTGGGGCCGACTTCAAATCGTATGCAACCCATGGGCTGAAAGGACAAAACAAGCAAACACACAAGTCCTCAGAAGCTGGAGACCCCGTTACAGCAAACGCTGTGACATCGCAATGTTCACTTCAGGCAGGACTTTCAGATCCTCCATCTGAGCGTAATGCTCTGGGGAGTCTTCTAGACCCCCCAGTGCCTTCATAAGTAGAAGGATGTTTAGCTTGATTTATGCCAGACATTGTGACTTTGGCATAAAACACAATCTCTGATTCCCTCCCCCTGCCCGAAATTCGAGGAGAAATGCATCTTTTCATCAAATTAAGACAGCAGTCCAATGTTTATTGAGAATAATAGCTTCCTCCTCCCCGAAAGGCAAACAAATGAGCAAGCAACTTGCCCAAAACAACCCAGTTAGGAAGTGGTGCTCAAAGTCGCTTTGTTTAACAAAGTCATTTTAAAAGGTGGCCTTAGTGTATGAAGCAGCCCCATCTGGTTGGGATTGTCCCCAGTCTGTCGCCACTCCGCCAGGCCCATGGCAGGCTCCGTTCCTGTCGTACCCGCTCAGCCCCTGCGCCTTCACCCACACCATGCAGGGGCCTTCGGGTCGCGCACTGCCTCCGTGTCCAGCTGCAGGGTGAGCGCTCCCCGGGCAGCATCACGAAGGAACCCCTTTCTGGAACGGGGTCCCCTTCTGAGCGACTGACGCACTGCCTGTACTCGGTGGGACCTGGAGGCAGCGTCGCCCAGGCGGACAGGGAAGGAGGTGGCTCTCCTCCCCTCTGGTGTCATCGCAGAAAGGAGGTGCGACAGCTTGGGAGACCAGAGGCCTCACTTATCTGAACTCACCAGCAATCAGCCCCAAGACGTGTCACCACGAGGCCCGTGACAGCAAACCCTCCACCTGGAATCCTAGGGGCTCTCACAGGAATTCCCTGGGTCCCCGTGGGGTGGCCCCTTCATCCAGGCAGCTCCTCTCCACCTGACTCGCAGGGCTCCTTCCGACCCTCCTTCGATGGAGCTCAGAAAGGTGGAGGCCAAACCCAGGACCTGCTCTGCACAATCACAAACTTAATCACTGTGCTTGCCGAGGGGGGAGGGGCGGCCCCTCCGGTCCTGAAAGCTTCCGTCCACGGGGAGTGAGCACCGCACAGCTACCGCAGAGACGGGCCACGTGGACCCCAGACACCTCCCGCCCTGCTACGACGCCAGCTGGAGGTTCTGCCAGCCTGGGCAGCGGCCCGCCCACCACGCCCTCCTTTTCTCCCTGTGGCTTCGTACCCGCCCCAGCAAATCTCCCCGTTAACTATACGAGGCGACCGAGTGCAATAAAAGCTGAGGGATGTGGCAGGTAAACATTCAGTCCCTGCAGGCCAACCTCGCCGTGGGCAGCGGGGCTGCTCAGCGTTGCCCCCAGAACCCAAAGGTCCCATCGTGAATTCCAGTGTCGAAGTCACACATGCCCTGCCATCCGCCCAGGGGTCGTGCTCGGTCTGTGGGCTACATTACAGGGCCACGTACTTCCCGGCCGGAGGTCACGTGCTTTATCCATGGTTCTGGATGATCAAGGCCTGCACTCGGCCTTGGTGAACCGGCAGCAGGTCACATGCAGGTGACCCACATTAGCACCTAACATCCATCCAGGAAGGAAATGGGCTTTGTCCTGCCCAGATACGGCCTACCCACCGCACCCCACCCCCATCAGTATAATTAGGGCTCCCTTGAATGGCTCCTGAGTAGGAGTCACACTTGCTGAGCACTCACTCTGTGCCAGCACACGTGACAAGCAACGCGGGGTCCTCGGTGAGAGGACACACAACCTGGTTGCTGTCCACGCAGCCCCATCCAGTAGCGGAGCTGGAATCTGAGCCCTGCCCCGGCTCCAAGTTCAATATCCATAAGCAGGGCAACTTCTCTCCCGCCTCATCGCTGTCCCAACACTCGTCCACTTCATTCACACACGTGTGCACACACATGCCCTTTTTCTCACTTGAGTCTAGCGTGGGCCGCCAACATCAACCACTCACCACAGCAACCCTGCGTTAGCCCCCACGACAGGCATTTAGAGTCTAATTTTTCATGATATTGGGGCTTCCTGCAGTCAGTGGTTCCAGCGATTTCTGATTTTCTTTTAAGCAGGGCTCAGCACACTCTTCAACAGCCCAGATGGTGACTATTTCAGGCTTTGCAGGCCACAAGGCCTCTGCCTCCACGATTCCACTCTACCTACCACTGTGGCTCAGAAGCAACCACAGGTGATCTGGAGAGGCATGAGAGTGGCTATGTGCCAATAAAACTTTATCTATAAAGACAGGCAGAGGGCCAGATGTGGCCCACAGGCCACCATTTGAGACCCATTAGTTTTAAACCCAAGCCATCATTAAAAGTGTTACCAACACCCTGGGATTTTAGACATCGTGTCTGTCTAACCCATCAGAGGCAAGACTGGGAGCCAGGGCTCCCCAGGTTAGGCCAGCAGGTGTCCACAGGTCATCCACAGGGACATAGCAGCAGGCATTTAGCTAGAAAAGAGTTCTCTGGACTAGAGAGTTTGGGAAAACATGAGTTAGATGCTGAACAGTTTGCTTTCCTGTAGGACTTCTCAGGGCCTTTAACGTGCTCATGAGCACTATCAAGCATGCCAGACTTCTGTGTACAGGCTTTGTCTACATAGCATTCCTCGGGAAGGCTGCTCCAGACCCCAGGTCCTGAAGTTTGTCATACTGTCTGATTTCTACCTCTTTCCCAACTGTTCCCACTTGAGGGTACCCGCCTCAGTTGCTCCCACCCGCGCTGTAGCCCACTTCATCCTGAGAGCTGCTCTGTGGTCCCATCCGGGACGCTGGGGCCTTTCTCATGACCTTGTAGGAATGTGCTCAGCCTGGAAGACGGGAAAGACAGGGCTGGGATGGAGGCTGGTGCACCTCTTTCTTTGCTCCTAACAACCTGCTGCATGAAGATCTGGTATTTGGAGCCTCTTAGAATGTCCCCACATCCTTCCCCTTGGGGTCCTGGTTTGAGAAGCTGGATAGACAGCCCCTCTCCCATAAATGCATGAGCATAGAGCTTCACAAAGCCAGAGGCAGGGCGGTTAGGCACTTCGGGACTCTGATGGGAGCACAGGCACGGGACGTCCATGCCGGAAGGCCAGCACCTCCTCAGACCTCAGTGAGGAGGGAGGACCTGGAGGCAGAGTTTCCGTGATGGTAGGAAAGCCGTCTGGCACGGGAAGTTTGGGCACGACCGTGGGCTGTGAGGAGCCCTACTCTTCCACCGGTGATAAGGAGATGCGGCCGCTGGCCACAGGGGCGCTGGGGCCTAGGGCTAGTGGAGGCGGGCACAGAGCTTCTCAGAGGAGGCTGAGGTCCTGCGGGGAGAGTCTGGGGCCATTCAGACCTTTCTAGTTCCTTCTGAGGAGAGGTGTGGGGCATCGTTCAAGGTTTGACTGGCAGGACACACTTCTTTAAGCATATGCTTTAGCCCCCCCAACCCTGAGCCCACTCGCAACAATTAAGTCATAAGTGATGGAAAGCCTAGAAAGCTCTGCTCAGTTTGCAAAGACCTCCGGCAAGCAGAGTGGCCCTCCTGGCTGGGGAGGAGGTGCACACGGTGCAGGGGACCCTCTGCCCGGCAGCGGCCATGGGCTCCTGAGCCTGTTATTGCATTGTAATTGTTCACAGGGAGAGAGAGGCCGTGCTTTCTTCCTCTCTGTCGTTGACAGCTGCTTTTCTAGAAAGGACAGAGGACATCAGGGCACAAGATGTGAGGCCTCTGGGCACAAACTCGGTTCCCTTTCCACAAGATGGGCGAGTCCCGTGCAAATGGTGTCAGATTTGTTGAGCTGTCGTCGTCACCCTGGTTTGTTCTTCTTTTTTTTTCCTTTTTTTTTTTTTTCATTTTTGTGGCCCTCTGAGTTTCCTAGTTGTGATTACTAAGAAAGCTCCTAAGCTGAACCAAAACAACAATGACAAAGCAGAAACAGAGACTAAGTCACCCCCCAGCACAATGCGGACCCCCTGGGCCAGGGCTGCCTTTGACGGCTGTGTTTGTGTTTCAGAACACACCTGCTTCCTTTTCTCTCCTGTTTCCGGAGTCCTGCTGAGAATTCCCTCTTCTAGGCCAGGGACCCAGAGGCCCCGAGGGGGTACCCACACGGGCGGGGGGTTGTGGAGTGCATTCCGGAGAGCCCCCGCCCCCTGCTTCCCCCACTCTCGGCAGGTGTCCCTTCCTAAGGCCTGGCTTCAGGGAGGCCTTCTGGGACGTCCCTCTCCCAGGGAACCTCAGTCTTTGAGGGCACTGTGACCCCTCTCGTATTGGGACTTGGCCCACGGGGGACACGATCCAGTCCGTCAGGGGGACCCTTGCATTCCCCGCCTAGACAGCACAGTGCTGTTTACTCCTTGGATATAGTAAATCAGTTCTAATCTTTCCAGCTCCCTGGCTGTGACTTAGGAGCACCCAGGATCCTGCTGGTCATACAGGGAGGGTGCGCTGGCCTCGTCTCCCACAGCGAACGGGAAGGAAGGCCAGACAGGCGTGACTTCACATCCCAGGCCTGACCCTCACCGGCTGTGTGACCCAGAGCCACTCACCCGACCTCTCTGAGCTTCAGCATCCTGACCTGTAAAATGGGAACAGCAGACCCTACCCTGTGGGTGCTGTGGGGGAAGGGAAGCTGGGCAGAGGCCGCCCAGGGGGCGGCTCTCCGGGCGAGGCTGCTGCCGGCCATCCCGGGAGGCTGTGCAGATCAGAGGGAGGCGCAGCAAGCCACTTAAAAGGGACCTTGACTCATTCTGTGGTAACAAGTGTGCAGCTCAGGAAGCACTTCCCCTGCACCGGGCTCCCGCCACCCCTCGCCCCCTGCCCTCGGCTCTGAGATGTGAGGGTGCTGTGCCCCGGAGCTCTCCCTCTGGTGTCAGCAGTGTGGACAGCAAGACACAAGTCAGTGGCTGTGAGCCCATGAGGGCCGGGGGGTTTAGGGGCCACAGGCTCGTGCATGGCCTGCTGGCTGCCTGGGTTCCACCCTCAGGCCAGGGACTTGACCTCGGAGCCTCTTGTCCTCATCTGTAGCAGATACTCCCGCGTGTCAGGCCCGCGCGCTGGGCACTTGACAGGCCCCGTGTCATTTAATCCTCACAAGCAGCTCTGCAGGAAAGCACTAAACTTCTCACCCCTTGAGGATGGGGAAACTGAAGCACCAGAGGGTGTGAAGTACTGGGGCCCGGGGAGCTGTGCTCAGAGCCTGCCTCATAGCAACTGGCATCTAGGAGCTGGCACACAGTAGGGCTCAGCGGTTCCTGGAGGAATGGGCTGACGTCATGAGTTGGAGGGAAAAGAGGTGGACCACCTGCCCTGGCTGATGAGTGTGGAGGAACCGCGGGGCTCCCCATGGGGTACCCCCAAACCCATGTACCAGCTGCTGTGGCCATGTGCACTGCACCCACCTGGGCCCTGCAGGCCCCAGAGCCTCAGACTGAGTCCTCCCAGGGCAGTGGCAGTGGGAGCCTGTGGCATGGTGTGGAGAGGCCCGGAGGAGAACTGTGAGGCGACCTGGTAGGGAGGCAGGTGCCAACGGGGAGCAGAGACAGTGGCCCCACCCCCCACTGTCCATGGCCATGAACTTACCCCGGGAGGGTTCTCAGGGAGAGGGGAACAAAGTGATATAGGGAGTGAAGGGGTGTCCGTGACAGTGGTGCCGGGCTGCTGAGTTGGCTGCCATTCCTCAGGAAAGCGGACCCTGCCCTCCCTGTCCTTGCAGCCCCAGAAGGATGGAGGGCTCTGGGGGCTGAGCGGGACCCTGGCTGGGAAGCTCAGGGCCTGTCCCAGTTCCTCACTTATCCCCGAAGCCGGTGGCCCACCAGCCAGGGGAAGCCTGCTCGTGCGTCCTACGTGCCCTTGGAGCCCAGTGCTGGCCGCGGGGCCTGGTCTGTGCGGCCTCCAAGGTGGGACAGTGGTCCACTGCCTGGTCCCACAGCCCACACGTGGAGCGGGACACTGCCACTCTGACGGCCCTGAAACATCTGTTCCCCTTCATCACTGTCAGACTCTCACGTCTCTTGGGACTGCGTTTGAAGGACAGTTTTACTGTTGTCACCAAAAAAGCAAAAGGAAGCAAACAATGCAGGCCCCTTGATTTCAGGACTTTTTCTGTGTCAGTGGAAAGCCACTTCAGTAAATAGAAGCTGTGACCAAACTGCCCTCCCCCACAGCGAGTCTCTAAAGCGTCCCGTCCCCTCCCCACACCCCATTGTGCTGAGAAATAGTGCGATGGTACATCTGGGCGAGGCTGGAACAAGCCAGCCTGCAGGAAGCCTTGCGCCGTCACCTGGCCTGTCTGTGCGTCTGTATGGCTGGGTCCCATGTCCCCGAGAGCGGCCCACTTGGGCTTCCGGGGGGACCATAGCCTGTCCCCGGCTCCACTGAGCCCTGGAGAACCCTCCAGTGCAGGAAGGGGTCTGGGGTCCTGGGATGGGACCCATCTGCCTCTGGTTCCCCCACACTTTCCTGCTTCTTTCACGCAGAGTATCCCAGTTTCCTGTGGCTGCAGTCACATCCTTGGTGGCTTAAAACAACACAAGTGTGTCCCCTAACAATTCCGAGGGCCAGACCCTGAAATTGATTTCGCCGGGCTAAGGTCAAGGTGTCCTTCTCTGTGGCGGCCCTGGGGGACCCGCTGCTTCCTCGGCTACTCCAGCCCCCAGGACTGCCTGCGCCCCTCAGTGGTGAGAGATCTGGTGATGAAGGTGCCATCAAACCTTGTTGGGACAGGTGCAGTGCCCCTAGGGCCACAACATTGTCCCATCTGTGCAGCACCCAGTTTCTCTGAGCCAGTACTTCCTTCCATTGTGTGACATCTGGGGGAGGCATGGACCCAGGTGCCACATGAGAGCTGGGGGCACCAGCTTTTTCCTCTCCCTCTTGATGCAGCCAGGGTGGGCACGCCACCGAGCTCTGGGGCCTGAGCCTTGGGGGCATATGCTGTGACTTCGACCACGTGACTCCTGCTTCATGTCCACAGTCCCCAAGCCACCACTTGAGGCCTGCCTATTCCCCAACCTCATGACCCAGCCTCCTGTGACTCAGGGGCTGCCATTCTAATCGCACAAGGCCTCAGTGATGGGGTTCACAGATGCAGATTCTGTTCTTTGCAGCCAAGGCCTGCGCTACAAGGATTGCCTGAATACACAGAGGACTGGAGTGTTCATTTTAGTGCCATTTGAGGAGATGTTGGAAGCAGGAGGGCCACCCTGATTTTAGCCCTCGCCTTTCTTCCCTGGGACAGGTCATAAACCCCCAGGCGAGAGCTGCCTTCATGGCGCCCGGAGGAGAGGAGCATCCTCATCTCCAAGGACAGAGGACGCCGAGAGGAGTCCTCCAGGCAGGCCTCACAGGTGACCTCAGTTCACTGCATGTCCTTCGCTCCCTGGCGCTCTCCTCCTCGACTGGGCACTGTCCCTAAACCCAGCATCAAATGTGCAGAGCTTCATTTCGTGTCACATAAAACTAACCTTAACTAGAATGTGTCCTCCTAGACCTCCTTTGTCAGTTTCATTTTCAGACCCAACCAAGAACCCCACGACAGTGTCCCCCCATGCAGTCCTGTAATTACTTGGTCATGAGCCATCAACATGCACAGCCCTTCACAGGACGTTAGGGCCACAAGGAGAGGCGGTGGCTCGGCGGTGGCTCGGCGGTGGCAGGCCAGAGCCTTGGCAGGGATTTTTGTGTTTAATCTCTGAAGCACTGAACACACAGGCATATTGCTGAATGCATAAAGAGTGCATGAATGCATGCATGCTGCACTGCAAACCATCCTCTTGCTGGTGGACTGCTATGTCCCTCCAGAGCGGAGTCACACCTCACAGATGAACCCCGTGGCCACCGCCCATGTCCTCTGCTGTCCACGCTCCAGTCTGTGCCCCCAGGGTTCACATGACCCAGAAACAGCATAACTCAAACCCCTAGTGAGGATCCTGCCTGAGGGGTGTGCAGGCTCGGGACAGCGAAGTGAGTGTTGGTGCCACGTAATGTTTAAGCACTTCGCAATTCCGTAGCTCTAAATAAAATAACCACCGCAAATTAAAGGTGTTCTTGATCATCAGGATGCACAGCTGTGCCAGCTGACAGGTAGCTCATTGGTGTTAGAAAAGGCATTTTAAACTCGCAGTCCTTTGGGGAGTCACTGGGCTGGATGTACCAAGCATTGCTGGGACAAACAGCTGAAACCCAACGAGGCACTGGGTGGGATGGGGTCGATAGCAAAGACAACACAGCCAGAAGAACAGGCCAAGAGGGAGGCAGCATCATGAAGCTTTTCCTTCAGAAGGTTCTAGAACAGGAGGCAGCTGCCCTGCTGGGAGGGGGAGCCCCTTGACCTACTGGCAAGGGGACCAAAGCATAGTTTGCTTGGAGCTCAGAGACGTCTTGAGAGGTGAGACTTTCAGGGCTGAAACTGGGACAGCCCCAGGCCAGCTGGGGTACTTGGTGTCTCAAGTGCTAACCTGTCTCCTGAATTCTCTGGCGATGAAAGAACCTCAGCCCCTGGGCCCACTGGAATGGCCCCGTGATCCACTGGTCACTCTTGGGGGTGGAGGCACAGAGGACGGAGGGAAGGACCACCCTGTCTTTGCCTCCTGGAGCAAAAGCAAGGGCTTCCCCAGGACTTTGGACTCTGAAGTGGGAGGTGAACCTTTAAACACCTTTAGGATTTCATGAGAGCTGTAAGATTTTATTTTAACAATAAAGTTTAACATTTGACAAAATGCAGATGTTTTGCAGCGTTGGCACCGAGTCTGTGTGGAAAATACTCCTTCTCTGGGCGGGAGCTGCACAGGAGCTCACCGGGGTCAGACAGCAGCTCCTGCAGCCACTGCAGTGTGTGTCGTGACTGGCTACCCCTTGGGGGACAGGAACCCCGAAATATGGATCAACGGTCCTTCGGGTCTCAGGCCACTGCATCCCCTCCTAGTCTCACAGGCTGCTCCCCTCCTGGCCCCTTGCTCACACTTAGATCTCTGGAAACACACGAATAGCTCACCTGCATGCCAGAAGTGCCCAAAATACAACTTTCTTTTTTCTGTATATCCTAGCTCACATTGTGCTCAAGGCCCTTCTCCTAGGGGCAGCAATAAAACATTTCATTTTACTAACCGAAGATTCCTCAGTTTCTCTCCTGTTTTAAAACTTATATTCAGCGAGGTCGAAGCTTCTGATGCTGCCTAAGACATCGCCTCCCTCTGTCATTGCCAAGATGCAGTCCAGAGCCAGAAGTGGACCTGTGTGCCCGGTGGCCTTTGGGGAGGAGCGTCTAGCCTGGCAGTCAGGGAGGAGGGCTTAGCCTCACAAGAAAGCAGAATCCCTCACTCCTGGCCTTTAGGTGTTGACCTCTGACCTCACCATGCCCCCCTACCTTGCCGTGTATGTCTAGGGTTACACTGTCTGTCTCACCTTAGGCAGAGCACTAAGGTCTGCTGTGCATCCTCACAGTACTTAATTGCATGACTGTACTACAATTTGTTTGTCCATTCACTCATTGATGGCCATTTGGACTATTTCCAATTTTGAAGTATTCTGAACAAAGGTTTTAAGAACACGTACAAGTCATTTGGTGAATGTTTTTTTCTCTTGGGAAAATACTCAGAAGAACGATTGCTAGGCCATACTGTAAGTGTAGGTTTAATTTACAAGCCCCTTTCCAAAGGGCCCGTATGTTCCCACCAGCAAACTATGGGGTTCCAGTCGCTTCACACCATCACTAACATTCGGTGTGGCTGGGCTTTATAATTGTAGGCATCCTCGTGCGTGGGAGATGGTATCTTGTAGTTTTAATTTGCATTTCCCTATTGTAATTATGTCGATCACCCTTGTATGTGCTTACTGGCCATTTGTAAAGTGTTCATTCTAGTTTTTTTGCCTATATTTAATATTGGGTTGTATATCTTTTATTATGGATTTATAGGAATTCTTTATCCTTTGGCAGATAAATATATTGAGAATATTTTCTCCCAGTCCATGGCTTGTCTCTTTTTCTTTTTTTTTTTTTCAAATAATTTGCTGAAGGCCAATTTATCATTTAAAAAGTTTTTATGATTAGTGCTTTTTGTGTCCTAAGGAATCTTTGCTTACCCTAAGATTGCAAAGATCTTCCATGATTTCTTCCAGAGTTTTAGGCTTTTCCTTTTAAGTCTATGATTTATAAAAGTGCATTACTTAACTTTTATTTGAAGATTTTCTAGAAATTTTGTTGTGAATTTCTAATATCTACGTGGTCAGGGAATACACTCTATATGATATCTTATGGACAATAGGCAAAATCAATTGGCAGTTACCTTTTAAAGAAATTACACAAGGACAAAAAGAGTAGTCCTTTTTACCCATATATTTACCATTTCTGGTATCTTCTTTTCATGTTGAAGACCCAAGTTGGTATTTCTCTTCAATCTGAGTAACTTCCTTTTACATTTTCTGATAAAGAATTATCTCATCTTTACTTAACTGAATATATCTACATTATCTTTACTTCTTAGCAGGATATATTTTACTGGACATAGAATTTCAGCATTTATCACTTCATCATCATGTCATTCTGTAATCCCTGACCTCACAATTTCTGATAAAAAGTCAGATGTATGTCTTGTTGGTACCGGTGTGTGTGTCCCTTTTTTTCCTCTGGCTGCTCAAGATTTTTCTCTTTATCATAATTTCAGCAGTTTAACGTGTGTGTGTGTGTGTGTGTGTGTGTGTGTGTGTGTGTGTGTATCTTGGAGCCTATTCAGATTCATGGGTTCATAAGTTAATGGTTTTCATCAAGTTTTGGATATTTTCAGCCATATTTTTTCTAATATTTTTTCTGCCCATTCTCTCTCCTCCTTCTGAAATTTCAATTACACACACATTAGACTATTTGATATACAGCAAGTATCACTGAAGCTTTTTCACTTTTAGAAGTCTTTTTCAGTCTGTGTTCTTAAGATTTAGACAGCTTATGTTGACCTGTCTTCTAGTTCACTGATGTCCCCCCACCCCACTTTCTTTTTTTTTTTTTTGCCTCTAAGCTAAAATCAGGGCTATCTACTGAATTTTTATTTTTGAATCTTGTCAGTTCTAGAACTTCTATTTGGTTCTTTTAAAAAAATTGTCTCTGGGTTTCCCTGGTGGTATAGTGGCTAGGCTTTAGCGCCCTCAACGCCATAGCCTGGGTTCGATTTCCAGCCAGAGAACCACAAAAAAAAAAAAACAAAAAACAAAAAACAAAAAAACAAGCAAACAAAAATATTGTTTCTATTGCCCTATGAGATTTCCCCATCTGTTCATTCATTATGGAAATTCTTTTCTTTATGTCATTGACCATATTTATAATATCTACTATAAATTCTTGCCTGCTAATTCAAATATCTGAGTTACCTTAGGGTCTGTTTCTATTGAATGATTTTTTTTTTATGAGTATGGGTCACAGTTTTCTGTTTCTTTGCATGTCTAGAAAAATTTTTTTATTGTATACCAAGTTTTGTGGACAATAGTGTTAAAGATCCTATTGTCTTCCTTTGACAACAGCAGGCTGTTAATTATGGCACATCACCTTGAAGTGGTAGAAACTTGGTTTTATACTCTTTAGGATGATTCTGTTCAGATTTTTCCTGAGTCTGAGGAAAAAACTTTAATCCTGGCATATAGTCTTTGTTCCTAAGTATGACTTCCCCCAGGATTTCAGTGGGATGCCTACATGGTTAGCAAACCTCTCTTGGAGAAATTAGCAGCATTCAAACTCTAATGTCTGCCTCCTATTAAATGGGCAGCAGTTGAAATCTCAACTCAGCCTTCTAAAGGTTTCAGGGTGTACCTCCTCAATTTCTAGCTACTCTGACAGCCCTGAACTCTATCCTCTGACACCTCAAGCAATAAGATTGCAGCTTTCTGCATGGTAGACTGGAGGGACCCTCAGAAGAAAGCCATGTAAACACAGATCTCACCCATGTGGTTCCTTCTTTCAAAGATCAAATTCCCCCATTTCCTGCCTGCTTCTGGTTGCTCTCCAATGCTTTCAAAGGGTGGGTTTTAAAAATATTTGTTCAGAGTTCATCATTGTTCTCTAGGAGGTTTGGGCCAGTAGGAGCTACTCCACCATCATCAAAACTAGAATTTCTTCTAGACCCATTTTAAGTTTTTTAAAGCCTATTGCAAAAATGGCATCCACAAAGATTGTACCATATTGCACTCTCACTGAAAGTATATGAGAGTCCTTGATAGCCTACCCACTTGGCAGCCAGAATTTTTTGAGATAAATATTATGAAATGTCAGAACCTAGAGACCACCAGAGACAGGAATTCTCAGTTCAAGGCCCCGGGGTCCCAAACAAATTCCTGGAGGCAATACATCACTGAAGGGCAATTTCTACAAGTTAGGAACACCATTTCCAAATATAAAATATACAGTTCCCCCTAACTAAAACCTTAAGTGCCATTACTCTTCATTGGAATTGCATTGGACTTTTCATGGAGACATGGGTTGTTTTGTTTGCTGGTCAGGACGACTACCTGATAGTTAAGTATGTTTTGGGCCAACCCCAAATGGCAAAATGCATTATTATTGATAAGTGAGGTGTGGCTTTTAGAACATAGGAAACTTGGGGAGAAAGTTGATCATGGGAATTGTTGGTAGCCCTGGGCACATGGAGCTGTGATAGGCCTTTCTTGCTGATGAACTTAGACACTATCCCTGTGTTTGTCCGTACAGCTTTGCCGATTACAGCTGTAGCCCCTTTTATTTGTCGAGGCCCAAAGAGATGAAAGAGACTGCTGGAGTCACCCAGACTTTCTCCCACTGTGGGTACAGAGACCAAAACCCAAGATCAAACTTTGTTCTGAACGAGGTCACACATGTGAATTTTTAGGGAATAATTCTGCTATCCACCATAGTTCAGAGAGGACAACCAGGGCATGGTGGACCCAGAGAAACACGTGTTCAAGTATCACCCTGGAAGAATGTTAACAACTCGGGGACACTCACGCTCTTTGTAGAGCCTGTGATCCCCAATCCACTAACCTTCCCAGGCAAGAAAGAACCAACTGAGAGCCGAAGAACGGATTTTGACCGAACACAAGCCCATCGCATGGTGCCAGCTTTTCCTTTATTTACCTCAATGTTCATTTCTTATATTTGGGTGCTGAGTTTGGACCTGTGTGCAGGGTTACATGTCCACCAGATTTCCGAAGGCAAATGCTCCCCACCTTTTGTGATCATGCAGGAGATGTCTGGAGTCCCGTCATCCAGGCATATGTTAATATTCCTTAGTACTTATTTTCTGTAGCAGAAATTAGGTTTATTTTACTACATTTCCCCTCCCCCCAAAATTCAGGGTCTCCGTTTGAGGCAGCCATCATGAAACCATGGAGACTTCATTGCTTCAAAAGGCCCTCCGATGATCCTTTGTCACCTCTACCTGGGGATGCTTGGGGTGGACGCAGTATCATTGCTAGCATGTGTGTATATGTGCGTGCATGTCACCATGGATGTCCTCTGCTTCTCTCAGAAGACTGACAGCTAAGCAGGGTCAGGTGAGGCTGGGACACACCGGCCCAGAGTCTGCGGGGAGCTTGTCCCCAGGAACCCAGGACTCAGTTCAGACTTGTTCAGACCCATCTCAGAGGCCAGCGGTTGGTATGACCAGGTCCTTTGGGAGGCAAGGAGGCTGCCACACAGGAAGAAGCAGCCAGTCAGCCCCTAGGGAGCAGAGAGGGGCCTAACCTCCACAGTGGCTTTTACCTGCTTCGACTCAGGAGTAAATGTCTTCCCGCCTGTTTTTCCATCTAGTCAAGCCAGCACTGTAGCAAAGAGGGAAGACCCAAGGGCCCTACCTCCCAGCAATGCAGCCAGGACTAGTGTTCTGGGAGACGCCAGGGATGATGCGGGACACAGTGACAGGGGACAGCCCCGCAGACAGTGGCTGCAGGAGGAGGCAGCAGGGAAGTCTTCCCAGAGGAGGGGGCTTGGGCTGGGGGCGTGGCTTAGCCATCTTTGATTAAAGGTCCAGGACAACCAGCAGGGAGCACACACAACCAGGGTCCCCTCCAGTTGTGCTGTGCTAATCCTGAGGGCGGGCCAGGCAGAGCACTGTGTCCTGTAGATGAGATGTAAACAGGCCCGTCCCTGCTCCAGGCCCTGAAGCAGTCTGGGCACAGACGAATGTTTTCAGGGGGGGCTATAGATCTCATCACTCCATCAGGCCCTCGGCCTGGCCCCTTCACCTTCTCCTGAAGCTTGAACTGAGACAACCTGGAGTTTTGGCTCTGCTTTGTCCTTATCACCATTTGTGACAGTTGAAAGAATTTTGTGGGGTGAAAACAGGAGCAGGGGACCCCTACAGCTTCAGACATGTCCATTTGGACCTGTGCTTTGTGTTTTTTCTACGTTCATTTGAGCTGTTCAGATAAAAGGATTTGAGATCTGCATGCTCCGGACACGTATCCTCGAGGTACAGAAATGTGTGGACTCTGAAGCCACACGGTCCAGTTTAATCCCAGCTCCAACGTTCCAGCTGTGTGACCTTGGGCAAGTTGCTTAGCCTCTCTGGGCATTAATTTCCTCATCTGCAGAATAAGACAATGATAACACATCCTCACAGTGTTGTTGTGAGAATTACATTAGCTTTTATATGTGAAATTCTTTTTTTTTCAAATTAATGTTTTTATTTCTCTCTTAATTTAAAAAAGGTGGACATTCTGTAATTCAGCCCCAGACTTTACTTCCAGGTGATGTCTTCATTGAGTCTCAATTCCCTCTTAAATAGCAAACTCTTGTTCCGGAAGGCAGTTAGCTCTTCATCATTTTTTCTGTCCAGATAACATCCAAGAACAAATCCCACAGGGACAAGTATACGTACCTGGTGGTCACGCACCATCTGAACTAAGGTCATCATGAGTGCTGCGGTCTCGGCACCAACAACGACCCCACGACCAAGGGCAGCGACGATGTACGTGAAATTCTTACACAGTTCCTGGTATATAGAAAGTACTACACAAGTGGGAGCCATTGTTGTTTTGTAACTCTTATTTTGCTTCCTCTTGCTTTGTTCATTGCACAGTTCTAAGAGAGATGCCAATTCTTTATTATTAAGGTGAGAGGAAAGCCCAGAGCCCCCTCCCATCTGCCTGGGCTGGCCTGCACTCACCCTGCTTCCTTGCTTTCCTTGCTGATGCCACAGACACAGGATTCTCACCCCTGTGCCTAAGGAAGGTGTTGGGTACAGAGCAGTTGTGTTTCCTAGACTGTGGTGTGAGCCCCTGTACCATCTTTCAACTTATAAAGTGTCTGCATAATTTTTTCATCATCATCATTAACAACAACAGTATCCTTTTGTTATGATTAATTATTTTCTGAAAATTAATACATGCAAATTGTAAGAAACTTCCAGTACAGAAAGCCACCTGAGTCTTCTTGTCGGAAGGCCCATTTCTTTCCCTTGAGATAGTCATCCCTGTTAGCAGCTCCCAGGCTGGTTCTAGAAGAGCGTTCGTTTTCAGAGCCTTGTCTGTCTCGCCGACAGACACCATTGTTGCAGTTGTGTGATGAGTCTGGGCGGGAATGGCCTCTGGGCCGACCTGCCTCCTCCCACTGCCCAGACCCTCTGCATGGACCCGCAGGTCACCCAGACGGCTGACCCGACCCCCAGGTCAGGAAACTGCACAGGACTCTCCTGTCCCCAGAGCTCTCTGGCTCCGACGTGGCAGAGCTCTCATGCCTTTGATGTTCTTGCATGTGGCTCCCTACAGCTGCAGCTGCAACATTTCCCGGGCCCTGTGCCCCTGTGCGACCAGGGCCCGTGCACACAGCCTGACACCGAGCAGGGCAGCGCCGAGGGCCCGTGCCTGGGGGACCAGTGCCGCCCTGCCCGGGGCGCCTCTCAGGCACTCAGCACGGTGTGGACTGGGCACTAGTCCCGGGAGGTGTTTTGTGTTTCTTTCTTTGGTAGCTCATGGAACCCGTCCCCAACCCCGCCTGTCCCGGGTCCCTTGGTCTTTCATCTTCCACCTCTCTTGGCGTTGCCCCTGTGTCTTTTTAACGATGCCTCATCTTTTACTGAAGTTTCCTATTGAACTTTTATGACAATAGAGAGATTCCAACAAAAGTCATTTCTCTTGTGGAGCCTTTATGGATGGAGATGCCGAGAGAGAGGTCGGTGGGGCGTGGGGGCGTCCTGCACAGTTTGGCAGGAGCCCTGGACCCTTATTATCACAGCGCTGCGACCCCTGGGGGCCTGGGATGTGGAAGAGGAGAAGTGAGTCTTTGCCAGGTACAATCCCTCTGCCTTGGTGGCGATCAGATCTGGGCACCAGCGATGTCAAAGTCACAGGCAAAAATGAAGTAAACATGTAAATGTGTGTGATGATTTCAGACTGTGGCAAGCACCGTGGGACCAATGGAAGGGAAAGGAGGGCTGCTGAGGCGGAGGGAGGCCGTCTGCTTTGGACAGGATGGGAAGGCGAGAGCCAGTGTGCTCAGGCGACGGCAGAGCATTCCAGGCACAGGGACCAGCAGGTGCAAAGGCCCTGAGGCAGAGCGCAGCCGAAGGGCTGCTGGGGTGGCTGGAGCCAGGGGAAGTAGAGGGAGATGAGGCTGCATCGGCTCTGGGGCTCTGTAAGCCTTCTTAATGTACACTTCATACTTCAAGTGCAGTGTGAGCCCCTGAGAGATTTAGGGAGCGGAGGCTTGACGAGAACTGATTTTCATTCTAGAGACACCATTTTGACGGCTGAGTGGACTCGTATCAAAACCAAGATGCCAGCTTTGGAATGCCGGGAAGGCAGCACGCACTCCTAGTCTGAAGGGGCTGGGCAGGGGCGGGGGGCAGGAGTACTCTGTCTCACTTTGTTGGGATCTAGAGCTTTGAGCTGCAAGACCTCGTACAGAACTTGTCCCTAACCCCAGTGTTGAGGACAGTTGGGAAATGACAGTCTCAGAAAGGACAGAGCCTTGTAGTCTTACACACGAATTTGGCATGGGATGGCGTGTCCTATGTGAGTGTGCCAACCACCTACTCCGCAGGAAGGACGGTGAGAAACCACTCATAAGGAGGGCCACAAACGTCTTTAAGCACCTAGTGTGTCGCAGCCTCTCTCCTGTGTGTTGGTGAGGTCTCGTAACTGCCAATGCTGCCCCGGAAAGCCCTGATAAGTATCGGACTTGAGACCAGAGAGGTTAAACAACTTGCCCAAAGTCACACAGCTACCCAGAGGCAGACGGGTGTAAACTTGAGTCTGCCTGACTCCGGTGCCCTTGCTTTGGTCACTCACCATTGTAGCCAATACGCAAGGGCCCAGAGGTCAGTGGGGCCAAAACGCAAGGGCCCAGAGGTCAGTGGGGTCCCTCCCATAAAAGCCGCCATGTTTCCTTAGAGCGGCTGCAGACAGCTGGGTGAGGCTGGGGCACCCTCGGGGGCTCGTGCCTTCAGGGTTCCTCCCAGACCCTGCCCGGTGGCCCGCGGGCACAGGGTCTGCCTGAGGCCTGCACACTTTCAAAATACCTGCTTGACACTTGAACAAAAACTCAACTCCGCATTCAGGAAGAAGGATGCAAAACCACAGCTAGTGATTTAGGTAAACTGAGGCTAAGAAAACTGAAAGACCCTGCTTTGCCTTCATTTCTTCCTCCACGCACACCACTGCTTCACACAGGCCCGAGTCCTGACCTATCGCTCTCCTTCTGCCTAGAAACTTCCTCAACCATTTCGAGGACAGGGCTCCCAGCCACAGATTCCTTGTTTTTGTTTGTCTAAGAAAAATCCTTATTTCTCCTTCACCTTTTTCAAATAAAGTTTTTATCTTGAAATAATTGTAAATTCATGTGGGTTGTAAGAAATAAACCAGAGAAATTCTGTGCACTCTTTACTCAGTTTCCCCAAAAGTTATTTCTCCCAGAATTAGGCTGACCAGACGGATCGTTTTAAACAGGACAGAAAACAAAGGGACTGCCTCGATTCCAACAGTTCATCTGGTCAGCCTCGTCTCCCTGGGCTTAATTCAAGGTGTCAGTAGGCTGACCATACGTGCCATTTGAAACGGGACAGCACCGTTGTTTTCTGTGCTGTTTAGTATGGTATGTCTGGGCGCGTGTGTGTATGTGTGTGTGTGTGTGTGCGCGCGTGCATGTATGTGAGTGTGTGCGTGTGCGCGCGCGTGCGTGCGTGTGTGCATGTATGTGTGTGTGTGCGTGTGCACGCATGTGTGTGCGCATATGTATGTGCGTGTGTGCGCCCGTGTGTGTGCATGTGTGTGCGTGCGTGTGCGTGTGCGTGCATGCGTGCGTGTGTGTGTGTGCGTGTGTTTGTGTGTGTGTGTGTGTGTGTGCACGTTTGGTCCCATGCAATTTTATCCCATGTGTTAAGTCCATGTATGCATCACCACAGTCAAGATACGTTTTATTTCTGTCACCATGAGGATCTGCCATGTTGCCTGTTTATAGCCATACCTTCCTCCCTCCCACTCTCCACTTCCTTTCTTAACCCTTGGCAACGAATAGTCTGTCTTCTGTTTTTATAATTTCGTCATTTCAAGAATATTATATAAATGGGACCTGGTATGTATGGCTTTTTGGCTCAGTATAGTTCTGTGAGATTCATCCATGTTTTGGGGTGTATCAACACCCAGTATCCCACTTGATTGCTAAGTGGTGTTCCATGGTATAGCTGGACATCTGAGTTGTGTCCAGCTTTTGGTGGGGACCTCAGAGAGAAAGTGGTCCAAGAGAGGTTACAAAGGAGACCCCCCCGCCGCCCCCAAAAAAACCCTCAGAGAGACAGAGAGACACAGAGAGAGAGCCTGTATTAATTATATAAGGCAGAATTCGAAATATGACCCCAAGACTCCATGCTGATCCCAGACCCTGTGTGTGATATGCTGGCCTGCTATGCCCATGGATATGTTACCGCACATGGTAGATTTAATTAAGATTATTAATTCGTTAGCCTTGACCTTAACATAGGGAGATGATCCTGGATCATCTGGGTGGGACCAGGATAATCTCATGTGCCCTTAAAGGCAAAAGCAGGGGTCGGAGAGATGGAAGCATAAGCAAGACTTGATGTGCCATTACTGTCTTTGAAGAAGGGACCACAGCCAAGAAAATGTGGGAAGGCTGTGGAAGCTGAGAATGACCCCTGCTGACAGCCCACAAGGGGACGGGACCTCAGTCCTGCAGTCACAGGGAATTGCATTCTGCCAACAACTTTCATGAGCCTATAAGTGGATCCTTGCCCACAGCGCCCAGGTAAAAGCCCCCACTAGGTGACAGCTTGAGTTCTGCCCACCAGGACCTCTGACCTTCAGAACCATGAGGCAATAAATGGGTGTTGCCCTAAGCTGCTAAATTTGTGAGAAATTGTTATGCAGCATTAGGAAATGAATACAGTAATAAACTGCAAGCATTTGCTGTGCCGGTGGACTGATCTGACAGTTTTCAGTGGCTGCAGTTCTAGTATTCTACTGCGTGAATGCCCTATAATTTGGCAAGTGGTCCTTTAGTGGTATACATGAAATCATCACTGGGCTTAACACACTCATTGGCAGGTGGGGTCCCCACCCCAAGTCCTCATATGTCTCACTCCCTGAGGCAAAGAGTTCTAAGAAATACCCTGCCCCCACTCGTGGATCACAGTCAGAGCACTAGACAGACTCACGTTTCCGCCGGTCGCTGGGGCTTGCCGACACTAGGCCTGGACTTAAATCGTCAACTCTACCATGCCTCACGCACCTCAGTAGATACACTTTTTTAAAGCAGATCTTCCAAACATCCATTTATGGTCAAATGTATAGTAGGGACTAGAGTCATCCTCTCACATGAAACAAAAAAAATGGCAAAAATATATTAATCTACAAGAAGCTACTAGAACTAATCCGTGATGTTAGGAAGGGTGCAAGATACAAGATCAATATAAGAAAATCATTTGCAATGAGCAATCAGAAACTGAAATAAAAATACCATTTATAGTAACCGAAAAAATACTTAGAAATAAACCTGACAAAGGATGGGAAAGGCCTGTATACAGAAAACTATAAAATGTTGCTGAAAGGAATTTAATGAAACCCAAATAAATAGAAAGATATAACATGTTCAAAGACTCCATATCATTAAGATGGTGATTTTCTCCAAATTGACACACAAATTAACACAGTCCCAGTCAAAAGGCCCCAAAGCCCTTTGTTTTTGTGACCATTAATAAACTAGTCCTGGGGGGTTCCTGGTGGTGTAGTGGTTAGACTTTGGAACTGTCAACACAGTGGCCTGGGTTCGATTCCCAGCCAGGGAACTACCCTCAAAAAACAAAACAAAACAAAACAAAACTAGTCCTAAAACTCAAAAGAAAACACAATAGACCTGAGATAGCTAAAGGACTTTGAAAAGTAAGAATAAATTTGGAGTACTAATGTTACGATGTACCATATTTCATCGTGTATGAGCATATTTTTGCCCATATATGTGAGCAAAAATTAAGGATGTGCATTATACATGGGTGGTATGAATTCTGTACCTATGTAAATGTTTAAATTCTTTTATTCATGCTTATGAGTTAAAAGTGTAACTCTAGAATTCAATAATGATACCCTTTTGCAAAATAATACCCTGGAATACAATAATTGGGGTTTTTTATGTAAAAAAAATTTTATGCATAAAATTTCTTATACCTTGTATCTGTTCTTGTGTTTTGTAATTATTTGTTACATACAATTTCTTGCACCATAATATGTTAAAAAATAAATGCTAAAATTGCTTTATAATACAAAAATCAAGTTTCTAAATATAAACGAATACAAATTTGAATAAAAAAATTACAACCAAAAAATTTTTTCCTTGAAAGTTTAGGCCAAAAACGTGGGTGCGCATTATACAGGGCAAAATACAGTATATACAGGTAACTGATATTCAGCAAAGGTGGGGAAACAGCTCAGCAGGAAAAGGAGACTCTTGGAACAACGGGGATGGGACAGTTGGACATTCACCCACGTGGAAAATTGAACTTTGGTAAACACCTCACACCCCATTGAAGAATTAACTCAAAATGAATCACAGGCCTAATTTAAAAACCTGTAATGATGTGAGTTCTACAAGAAAATGTAGAAAATCCTTGGCAGAAGGGGTGGGTAGGTGGTCAGAGAGACTCAAAATGAAGCTGACACCCATCAGCACGCAGGGCTTGATGTGGCCTCCCTAGCAGACAGATGTCACCGCTCTCCACATGGGCATGCCTGGGGGAGCTTGTCAAATCCCAAAGGAGAAATCACGCCATCTGGGGACACTGTCCCCAACGAGAGGACCATCCCGTGTCTTTCATCTGTCTTGCTGGACCACAGCCGCCCACCACGCATGCCTGTGGCACCTGGGAGTGTGCGCAGAAGCACTCCTGCTCTGAGGGTTGGAGGTCTGTGAGAGCTGAGGGACCTCGGAGTCCCCCTTCAGCCTCCGGACCCCCGACAGCAAGCCCCTCTCTTGATGTAAAACCTGTGCTCGGATTGAAAACAGTGCCCAGGCTGCTTGGCGTTATGTCCCCTCAGTGGATGGAAACAGATCGGCCTTGGGGATGTGCCTGCCACTTAAAAGGAAGTCACTCCCTGTCAGTCACATCCGTGGATTTGCGAGGTAGAGCTGGGCAGTGTCTCTGCAGCCCAACATTCGGAGCAGTGTCTGCGTGATCTGGTTGGGTTGGGGGTGTCCCTCCCCCAGCTGCCCACGTGGGGAAGATGGGGTAAAGGTGAGTGACCTGGAAGGTTAAGGTTAAACCAAAATGTCCAGGGGCCAGAACAACTGTATGACGTGGCATCCCTCACCCACACTGGCCATGCAGGTGACACCTCTGTCTCCATGATGGACAGACTCACTTCAAAGCAGAACATCTAGTGTCCAGGCCTCTTCTGCCACTTGGCCAGTTGTGTGGCCCTGGGCAAGTCACATGACCTCCTATTACAGAAAGGGGCTGAATGCTTTCTAAGGAATCTTCCAGCTCTACAAGTCTGCGTTCTCGTGTGTCTGGATTAACGCGAGTGGGCTGCACGGAACGCGCCTCGCTGCTGGCCTGTTAGGGGCCCCCCGGCTCTGCCACAGAACTGCCCAGCTTCTCAAGTGGGAAAGATTCGGGGCCAACACAGGTAGCAAGAACAAACAGAAGAAATTCAGGTTAAATCAACCTACAACATCCTTTATTGTGTAACTTCTACATGAAAGTCACTCAACTGTAGGGGACAGAAAGGACAAAAGTGTGATTCTCTCTCTAAAAATCCCACATTCTCATTGACGCATTAAGTACTGCTCGGTGCGGGGAGGCAGATAAACCAGAACTTGTATAAACAGGACACTGTGGGGGACCGTGAGGCTAAGAGAGGGGCAGTGAGAGGTGAATGCAGACCAAGAGGTCAATTTGGGGTGAAGATCAACAAAAGAAATGGGGAGGGAGTGGCCTTCGAGCACCAAGTCTAATGATGGCCGCATTTAATGGTCCACCCCAGGACTACGGGGTCTAGCTCCGGTCACCACCGTGCCCAGTGCACCATCACCAGGAAGGGCTGCCAGGATTTAAGGGATGGTGGCATGTTCTGCGAGGACTTTCCGTCTGAGAGGACATTGGTGTCACTGGGCTGTGAGACAGGCATGGAATGGAGCTCCACGGTGCTCTGCGCCACCTTATCCGCGACCCGCACGGACTAACACTTCCAGCTCTTGAGCGTCCTTGATAAGTTTCGTCCTTTGTGGGTTAAGCAGGAAGTTAGCACAAGGCTGTGTCTCCAAGTTGATGGGGAAGAGATTTGTCCCCATGATCATTTCCAGAGAGTCCCACCCACCCGTACCCGGAAGACAGTGGGGTGCTTGTCTTGCTTTGTGGACATTTTGGGAGAATTAGGCAGAGTATCACCTCTGCTGAGAACAAAGTCGGTGAGGATTTCAGGAAGGAAGAGGGCCGTTTCTTTCTTCTTGCTGAGGGGATGGTCTGGAGCAGAGAACTCAGGGTTCACCTTGCAACTGCCCAGTCTTACTTTTTGGTTGGTAAATGGTTGTAGAGCAGAGCTGGAAGTGGCATTAAAGGCAGACTGACCGCAGACACCGGTGTCATCACCCTGGTCTTCTCGGCAGCTGCATCTCAGGGCTGTTGGAACAAAATGCCCAAAACCAGGTGAGCGAAAACCTCTCTCTGGGCTCTGAAGGTTGGAAGTCTGGGGTCGAGGTGGCACAGGCTGGGTTCCTCCTGAGGCTCTGAGGGTGGGTCCAGGCCTGACCCCCAGCTCTTGGTGGCACCTTTTGTGTTCCTTGGCTTGTATACGCATCTCTGCCTCCATGTCCACATAGCCTTCTCCCTGTGTGCACGCCTGTGTCCAAATGTCCCTTTTTAGTAAGGACACCAGTCATGTTGGATTAGAGGCCCATTCTATCCCAGTATCATCTTAACTTAATGATATCAGCCTGGGGGTTAGGACTTCAGCATATGGATTTGGAGGACACAATTCAATGCATAACAGCATCCTTCTACACAGGAGGCTGAGTAGCAGGGCAATCAAGTCACAAGCCAGGAAAGGGGTGACGTGCACTGCGCCCCTCACTGTGTGATGAGCCCCGGCCATGCTCCACAGGGACATACCCCTGAGCTGGGCTCGTCCTAGCCAATGGGCTGCCCTGGAACCAGCTGTGCCCCCCGCCCCCTCATCCCAGGCAGGAAGTGGCCTGGCTGTGAAATGGGGGTGCCTGTGCGCCCTGCCCTCCCGTACCCTAGGTGACAAGTGGAGTGTCATCCTGACTCCTGATGCTCTAAGATGTCCCATGTCCTTGAGGGTCCTGAGTGACCGCTGGCAGGAATGGTGTCTAATGGCTGAAACATGCGTGGCCTTCCCCGGGCCCCGTGCTGCACACGGCAGAGGCTCCTGCTGGCCATTGGCAGCCTGCCCGCTGCCTGCCTGCCTGTCGGACTGCACGAAACAGAGGCTGAAACCCACCCTGCTTGCGTTTCAAGAGTCCAGGCCTGCCCTCCTCACTTGTGGGCTTTGAGGGGAGCAGCCTCTCCAGCTGGGTTTGGGCCAGGTGAGCTGGCCCGTGGGAGGAGGAGGAGGGGCCGCCGGCCTGCACCTGTGGCTTAGGTTTCTCCCTTGCGGCCACCTGTCTCCCCACTGGCTTTCTCTGGAGCGCCTCCAGCCTGCATGACTGACAACTCACTGCTGTTGGAGCGGGGCTTAGTAAGTGGGCTTTCCAAGCTTCCCCTGCAGCTCGGCTGACCCCCAGCCCCCTGCGCGTGGCCACCTCCGCCCCAGCCACCGGGCCGCTGCCCGCCCTGAGAATGACAGTCCCGATGACAGTCCGGAGCAAAGTCCTTGCGTGTTTCCTCTCCAGAGGTGAACCGGCTTTGGAAAGAAAGGGTTTCTGCCGCCCACTGCACCTCAGCTTGTTTTACCTGCCTCCACCTGCAGGAGAGGGAGCTCGCCCGCTGCCCAGGCCGGGCCAGCAGAGGCGTGGTGGGTCCAAAGCAAAGCCAGGCCCGTTCTCTCCTGCAAGCACTCTGCGCGGAGGCCCCAACACAGAGTGACTCTGCGTGACTTCATAGGGCCCCTTTCTTTGCTTCCATCACCGTGATGGATTTAACTGGTGCGCCCACCTGTGGTCCGTGTGTACAGGGGTGTTCCGGGAGGTGGGGGGCAGGCTGCTGGTGGGGAGGGCCATGCAGCCATAAGTATTTTTTCTCTGTCTTTGTTTTTCTTTTCTGGACTGCTTGACTCAGTTCACTACATATATAACTTAGCACGACCGTCCTCATCTGCAGTCATTAACCCTGTGACGATAAGCACCGTGCCGTGGGTCTCCACTAAGGTCCTTCAGCAAACGCCCGCCCACCCCCGCCCCGGGAGCCCTGTGTGCCACGCGCTGGCACTGGGGGGCTAACAGGCCCCCTCACATGTGAGATTCTGTGGCAGTGCTTGTGCAGCAGTGAGCGGGGCCCCACGCAGATCCAGGCCTAAGAGCCCAGAGTCACCACCATGCCCGAGGCCCACAGCAGGTACCCAATTTCCAAAAGCCTTGTGCCCTGTACCTTCCAGAAATGGGATACAAGGATGAGCCTGATGACGCAGCTAGACCCCCGGGGCAGGCCGGCATCTGTTGTTTAGTTAGAACCTGGCGGGCTGGGCCTTGCTCCTGAAATACCAAAGGTGAGCCAACCCACGGCGGGGAGGACAGCCTGGGGTGACAGTGACACTTGCCTGGTATGAAGAGGCCCGATTCACTTTGCCGGGTGGACAGGACAGGCTGGCAACACATGCTGGTATCTCCTGAAGGGTGGTGGCAGAAGGGAGGTCCTCAAGGGACAGGCTGGCCTCCCCGAAGCGGGTGACATCATTCTTTAGAACCGGATCCCTGGGACCAGGGGCTGGGAGTGAAGTCCCTCAGGTTTCACTGCTTGTTTCTTTTAGAAATCACAGAAATGCAAAAAAAAAAAAAAAAGACCAGAACCACGTGTGTCGGTGCGAGGAGAAGGTCTTGGGTCATCTTGGGCTATATTTAGAGTGGAAAACGTGCTGACTCAGGGGAAGCTGCTCACGTGCCCTTCTCCAAACTGCACCCTGAGCTGGGAACCCCCTGGCCTCACACAGCTCTGAGACCCTCCCCCTCCTCCAGAGAGTCCTCCCAGCCAGCGGGAAGACCCCAGAGGGTCGGGCCCAGTTGCCCTTGCTGATAAACTGCACGTGTCCCCCTTAAGAAAACCGCGGGAATCGGAGCTCAGAAGTGCTTGTGTGAGCTGAGGTGGGGACGCTGCCACCCTCACTCGCTCCTGTCCTGCTTCCCCAGTGTGAGTGCTGGGGACTGGGGACGGGCACAGCAGGGAGTGCACACAGGGCTCTGTGAGGGCCAGTTGCCGGGCCAGCTCACCCGCTACCCTTTGGGAGTGCTGCGACCGCAGACCCGCATCGGTGCCCTGCGCGTGACCTTTCATAACCAACAGACTGTAAGGACCTGGAAGTTCGTTGCATCACTGTTCACTTGTGATTTCTCAGAAACAAGAATGGGGACCCGCCCCGTCACCCATCCTGGCCCAGGCCCTACTTCTCACTTTACTGGGGACAGGGGTCAGCAGGAGCAATGGGCATGCAGCCACGGTACCTGTGGGGGGGCCAGGCCACAGACACCATTCCTAACCCTTACACCCGCTCTGATAGGTAGGAAACACTGGGTCCTTGTCCCACTGAGGACGCGGGCATCAGCTGCACTGTCCTCGGGCCCTCCCCTCCCCCAGGCCTCCTCACCCAGGCCTCCCATGCCTCTCTGGTTCCACCTGGGAAAGGCCTCGCAGGTCCATCCCCCAGGTCTCCCACCCCATGGCCTCCCCCTTGGCCCACAGCCCTGCCTCCGACTCCTTCCTCTAGACTGCTCAGAAGCGGGATCTTTGGGAAATGCTCGCTGAACCGTGTCCCTCTCCTGCTTGGAACCCAACAGTGGCTTCCACTTGCTCCCTGGGCACGGCCAGCACCTCCCCTGTGTCACAGCTGTGTCACACTGCTCAGCACCAGCCTGGTCTGGTCGCAGGGCCTTTGCACGTGCTGTTCTGTGACCTGGTTTGGAGGCTGGACTCTGCATTCTGGTCTCTTCCTCAGGGACAAGCAGGGGCACAGCACTGCTCCGGTTCATGGTTAACTCTGCAGCCCACTCCTGCCCATCCGTGCTCTCAGGGAGGGGCAGACACTCCAGATCACACACTGTGAGGCTGGTCACACCAGTCACAAGACTTGGGTGTCACCCAGCAGCCTGTGGTGGGCTCCCTGGCCCAGGTGTGGGTCAGGCACTCGGGACATGGGGCAGCTGCTTCCTTCATACACATGGGCCCTGTGGCCAGAACTCAGGGCTCTGTGGTGGGGCAGCTGCTCTTTCACGGAGCCTTGGGGTATGAACTGACTCATCGTGTCCTGGAGGCCTGTCCCCACAGGAAGTGAACCACATTTGCTTGCTTCAGACACCTTTCTTCAACCCAATGCACTGGCACACTCAGATTTTTCTATTCAGTTATTACATCATCTCAGAAGAGAACTCTCAAAAGTAGTGAAATGGGCAGGTTGGACATCCAGTGCCAGCCCGTATGCCCTGTCATCCATTGCTTCAAAATCATTTGTTTCCAGTTTTCGGGGCTACCAAGATGACCTTGAACCCATCACCTGGAAATGACCCCAAGTTCGTTGCTCGGAAATACCGACACTTTCAAAGGGTGTCCTACGTCGGTGGCCTGGGACAGTAGGCACTTCGAGGGGCTGTTGAGACAACAGCTGATCCTTTGCATGGGATGATATTTGAGGTCCTCAGAGGACAAATAAGGCCCCTCCTATGTCCTCCTCCAGTTTCACCAGCCTCCCCATCGGAGGTCTATACAGCTTGGAGTATGTCCCTACCCATTCGAAACAGAAGACTTCAAGTTTTAAAACAGAGAGAGAGAGAGAGAAGACAAGCATGAAGTGACATCGATGAGATCGCCGGGCCACTCTGCCTGTCATGTTTTGTCTTCCTGGTTCCTCTTAAAGCCCCCGTGTCACACCTGCCTTGTCATCCATTTAACATGCTAATATTTTTACACTGCAACTCAGTATCATCAAACAGGTTCCAGAGGGTGAGCAATATTCCCTTGTTCTAAGAACCCCCATGCAAGGAAGCTGCCGTGCACAACTGTGTCCCACAGGGCTGCTTATTAACAAAAACAAAAACAAAACACATAGGTGTGTTTTCACAGTGTGGGGTCCACAGAAATGAACCCCTCACCAATCACAGCCTGAGGGGGCATGGGTAGCGGTGCTGTCAGATGCCAATTTGGGCCCTTTGTTTCTGAGGCCGTGACTGCTGTTCTTGTGTCCTGTGGTGCGTGTCTTACAGGCTGATGTCACTTTGTAGAGACAGATGAATAGCTAAGTGTTCATACACGAGTGCACGTTCACTGTGTGCTGGAGGCGAGCCTGAGTCCAGCGAAGTCACAAGAAGAGGCTTTGGAAGGGAGACGGGGGCTTTGGAAGGGTGCTGAGCCGGGGGCCCTATTTCCTGTGACAGAGGCCTCTGCACCAGGAGACAAGAATCCTGACGTCAGGCCCCAGGTCCCCACCTGGAGAGGGAGCCAAGCCCACACAGCCCCTTCCTCCTCCTCCAGCATCACCAGAGGCCCCACGGTGCACCTGTTTGCTTTTAATACCTGAACAACAGGGTAAAAATCTAGTGATTTCTGGCTCTCTTTACAAAACACAAAAGATCTGGGCCCACAATGTCTGCACACCACCTCTCAGCATCAATTTGCTAAAGCTGCTGGTTATTTGTGCCCACTGGCCCCATCCTTCCCTTTCTGCTGGTGCTGGGGGTGTCTGAGCTGTGGCCTTGCTCCCCAACTTCCCTCCAATACACACCGATGTTCAGTCAGGAGGAAAAAGCTTTGTTTCTTTAGGACACCTCATTCCTTCCTGTTGCTGTGGCCCCGCAGAGCCTCGGCCTTGCTACACATAGTGGGGTGCCGACGTGACCTCGCAGGGTGGTTGCGAGTGCTGTAGAAAACAGGCTCGTGGAAAGGCACCGTGCCTACAGAAACAGGTCCCCGGCTATTGCTCCTTCGGCTGCCTGCACACCCTCCAGGGACCCAAAAGCGCAGAGCAGACAACGGGGCCCCCGCGAGCAGGCCGTCTGCACACCGTCTTCCTCCGGACTGACTTGCTGGGGGAGTGAAGACAGAGTCACTCCGAAGCCAGTGATTCCCGGCGCGGTCACCTCCTCCCTGCTACCAAAGAACTTGGCCCAGATCGCAGGCCAGACAGGAGTTCCGTGCTGCCAAAAGGCTGGGAGGGAACATCTTGAGTTTGTTTGTAACTAATCTCAAATGATGAAGATCGTTTTAACTCGCAGCAAATCCGATCCCCTCAGTAACATCTGTGGTGAAGGGCTGAGAGCACAAGTGTGGAGGGAGCTTCCCCCATCAACCCACAGCTACCCTCCAGTTGTCCTCGTGTCATAGTTAACTGGTACCGCATAAGCAGGTCTAGGTAGATTCCCAGTCATTCAGCTGAAACCCGTTAAGAACCCAGGCACAAATGGTCACTCAGCACTGATCCATCTACATTTGTTTTTCCATGAACAGCCTTCTGTCTCTGCCCTTCCTGGGAGGGGGAAGAACCCGAAAGTCCCGCCTCTGAGCCCTCCGCAGCTCGTGTTTGCCGTGGGTTTCACACAGCTATCTGGCCCACGAGGCTGTGCACACAGGGTATGCATTCGGCGGGCCGTGTTGGCACCAAGACTGCGGCTCGGAGGACGGCCTGTAGCTCACCCCACCTGCCGTCTGGGCCTGCACGTGGCCAAAGGCTCCAAAACGTGTTTCTCACCCCTTTGACCCTTTCGTTTTTTCCAGCTGAAATAAAAAAGGAGCAGGGATATCCAAAAATTCCTACAAACTCAACAACCACAAGAAAACAATCAATCTGATTTTTAAAATGGGCACAGGACTTAAGTAGACCTTTCTCCGAATACGATATACCAGTGTCCAAAGGGCATATGAAAAGATGGTCGACATCCTTAAGAATTTCATCGCAGCTCTATTCACGGTGGCCAAGACATGGAAACAACCAAAGTGCCCTGTGACAGACGACTGGATACAGAAGCTGTGGTACATATACACGATGGAATATTACTCAGCTGGAAGAAAGGTGAAATATTGCCATTTGCAACAACATGGATGGACCTGGAGATCATCATGCTTAGTGAGATAAGCCAGACAGAAAAAACAAAGAACCGTATGACTTCACTCGTATGTGGAATATAAAATTGAAAGCAACAAAGAAACAAAAACTCATGGACACAGTCAATAGTTTAGTGGTTACCTGGGGGCAAGGAGGGAGGGGTGGGAGTGGAGGGAGGGGTGGGAGTGGAGGGAGGGGGAGTCATATGGTGATGGAAAGAGAACTGACAGGGGGTGGTGAGCACAGAATGCAACACAGACAACACAATGTACAATTGTGCACCTGGAACCCACATAGTTCTTGTTAACCAATGTCACCCCAATAAGTCTAACAATAAAAAAAAGAATTAGGGAAATGCAAATCAAAACTACGGTGAGCTACCACCTCACACCTTAGGATGGCTGCCATAAAAAACAAACAAAAAGACGGTAACATGTTGGCGAGGATGCGGAGAATTTGGAACCCTCATGCAGTGTTGATGGGAGTATAAAATGTTGCACCTGCTGTGGAAAACACCAAAAAGTTTCCTCAAAAAATTAAAAATTGAACTATCACACAACCCAGCAATGTTTCCTCTAAGTATAAAGCCCAAAGAATTGGAAGCAGGGTCTCAAAGAGGTACTTGCACACTCACATTCAGAGCCGCGTGACAGCCGCTCCTCACTTAACAACCGACCTGTTTAACAACTGCTTGGACTTACAACCCATTCTTCAGCTCAGGAAACCCTCTTTCTCAGTCTGTGTGCATCTTCAAAATCCCCTTTCTCAGTCTTTGTTTCCTTCCCACAGTTGGTTATTATTCACTACACAAAGCATTGGCAACCACACAAGACTACACATTTCATTTATAGGTGTGGTGTCGCGTGATGTCTAAAAGAATACATACCCTATGGCGCCACCACACACCATAGGACATCTGCCTGAAAGCTCCTAGGTTATCAACCAATTTCTTTTTCTCGTTAAACTTACTGCAGTGACATTGTTTAGCAAAAATCACATAGGTCCCAAGTGTTTCATTTTACAGTGCATCGTCTGTGTGTTGCATTACGTGTTCACCACTCAGAGTCAGTTCTCTTTCCATCACCATATACTTGGCTCCCCCCTCCCACCCCTCCCACCCCTCCCCCCTTGCCCCCAGGTAACCACTAAACTACTGACTGTGTCCATGAGTTTTTGTTTCTTTGTTGCTTTCAATTTTATATTCCACATATGAATGAAGTCATATGGTTCTTGCTTTTTGTCTGTCTGGCTTATTTCACTTAGCATGACGATCTCAAGGTCCAATTTGCTTAATGATCTAGTTGTAGGAACGTAACTCGGTCCTGAAGTGAGGAGCACCTGTACTCAAAATAGCCAAAAGGTGGAAGTAACCTAGGTATCCTTCAACAGATGACGATAAACACATGTGACGTACACATACAATGGAATATTATTCAGCCTTACAAAGGAAGAAAATCAACACCTGCTACAGGGCTTTCCCTAAAATGACTGACAGCTCCATGGCCTTTCTTTTCAGCCACAAACATAAAGCGACTTAAAAGGGGCGTGTGTGTGTGTGTGCGCGCGCGTGTGTGCTCCTGCGCATGTGCGCGCACGTGCATGCCCGCCCACCTAATACACATACTCCTAATGAAAAACAGATAAATTACAGAGAACGGCAGCGAAATGATTACAGACAGCTCCGTGAGGCATAACGCATTAGTGAGTTACATTTTGTTCAAAACCGAGATGCTCAGGCAGAATAACACACTCCTTTGTGCGGGAATGCATTCAGCTGTAGCAATGACTAATAGTACAGCTAAGGGTCTGTTCACATTTTCCCCCTTTTGTGCCTATTTTCATAAGTTATAACTCAAGCATGAAATTGTTTCAGCCTGAAAAGTGGTGTGAAAAGCACAGCACGCTGTGTGAGGAACAAGTTTTTGTTGTTGTTACTTAATTTAGTTTGGCTGTTTTTAAGTTAGGGGACTGGAGAGGTCAATGTGAGAATCCTCTAGCAATACGGTGTCTTTAAGCCCAAGAAAGTTTGGGATTTTATTATACAACAGGAACTTCTAATGGCTGTAAGTAGGGATTTCTCTTCACACAGATGTATGTTTCTGTTTGGTACAGGTGGGGACTGTCGCGGGGTGGGATGGATGAAATTGAATCAGAACAGTATAAATGACATCAGCCAACTAGAAAACTCCTATACTACCAACAAGTCAGCCACCTGGCAAGCACGCAGCTGCCCTGGACAGCTGGGGTGGGGGTGGGGTGCAGCAATGCGAGGCCGGAGCCAAGACTAATAACAGCAATGCCTCTACTTCCTGTAGGACTTGGGTTCACTGAGCATTTTTCTGTACACAGAAGAAGAAGTCCAGCTGGAGGAGACCAGATTTCATATGTCTCTTTAATTTTTTTCTTTCTTCTACTTCTAGGGGAACAGCAGACTTTGAAAGATACCTAAAATTAGAGAGAATAATGTAACAAAATCTCAAGTACCCACACTCCGGAATTAGTCGTCAATGTTAATACTTTGTAATGATGAGTCCAGCTTTTTGTAGGTCAAATAACTGAAGCATTACATGTACAGGGTGCCCTTCATTTCCCAGGTGGGCAAGGTGAGGAGCAGACGGCGGAAGGACTTGGCTGAGGCCCCGCCCTTTCCAACAAGCTGCCATCCCTTAGGGCGCGGGTCCTTACGGGGACACTACTAGGCAGGTGAGGCGGGCAGCACCGTCACAGGCGAAGAGCTGGAGGCCCCAGGGCATGTGTATGAGGGTCCCAGTGGTGCTGGGCTCAGGGGCACAGCACAAGGACACAGCCCACAGCAGAGGGAAGGGCGCAGCGAGCGCCTGCGGCCGGGTCCTCCCCTGGGAGTCTCCTCCAGAGGGTGGCCAGCAAATACTTAGGGAGACAGTCCACGGAAACCCACGTCCTTCGTGGGGTGTATTTTAATGACCAATTCAATCATGGATCACTGCCAAAGGGGGGAGCTACCTGGTGACCTGCGGGAAGGTTTCCTGTTTACGGGTGGAGTGCTCCTCCGGATGCACCTCCGCGGCAGCATCGGGGCAACCACGCTGGCGCGTCCCGCAGACCCAAGCGCCCCGAGACCACCGGAGCGCCTGTTCCATCCGCCAGCAGCTCAGCGGACAGAGCCACGCACACCCAGGGGCTGCCAGGCCGACGCACACCCAGGGGCTGCCAGGCCGAGCGCACACCCAGGGGCTGCCAGGCCGAGCGCTCCGTGCCGCGGGGGCTCTGGGCCCAAAGCGCGGGGCGCGCGAGGTGGGGTGGGGCGTGCACGTCGTCTCCGCGTTGCTTCATTGTAGCCCCGGAGGGCTTTTGCTGGTGACCGCAGAGGGACTGCAACTCCCCGGGATTATGTTAGGAAAAGGCAGCAGAGAGGGGCCGGCAGCCCGAGTGCGTCAGGGTCTGGGGACCCGGTGCGCGGACGGTCCCCACGAGGCGCGCGCACCTGCGCCCCCCACCTGGGCGCCAGGGTCTCACAGCGCGGCGTGCGCGAGCGGCTGGGCAGGGCAGGACTCGGGAAGGACCTCCTCCCGGATCGAGTCCCCTTCCTCGGAGGACCGCGGGGAGAGCTTCCAGGGACAGAAGGCCCGCGGGGTTCCGGGCTGGGGGGCCTGGGTGTCACCGGCTTAGCGCTGGTCCTTCCCGGCCGGGCCCTCCTCTGACTTGGGCGCGGGCACCCCGGGGGCGCGGTGAATTCAGTCCTCAAAAATCTGTCCGGACAAATTTGCCGAGATCCGGCGTGCACGCTGCCTTTCTCTCTCTCGTTGAATTGGGCACGATGTTGCCTTTCAAGACCCCTCAAACCAGGGAACAACAAATCTGAAAGGGCTGGGAGTCCCTAACACACTACACTTCATAGTGCCTGGAAGATGCCACCAGGAAGATGGTTTCTAAAGGGGACCGGCTCTAGATGGTTTAAATTGAAAAACTGAGGACTGCTGGAGGTGGCCCGTGGGACACTGGAAACGTGGCTGTACAGTGGCCCTGTGACGAGGACATCGGACAGGGAAAAATGAAGGCAGTGATCCCTTGAATGGGGTTTGTAAAGATTTGGTTGAGTGACGGCCCCATCATTTCAGGGGCTCCACCTCCCTCACCCATGTTCATTATGGTCAGTCCTGTCATTGTAGTCATGCTAATAGGCCACAGTGACATGTCACGGTGGTTTTAATTTGCATCTCTGGAACGATGAGTAATAATGAGCATCTTTGCACACACTTGTCGTTTATATGTCTTTTTTGGTTATATTCATACATTGGTTTTGGTGATATGACTGTTTAAATATTTTGGTCATTTTTAATGAAATTGTTTGATTTCTTATTACTGAGTTTTGGGAGTTCTTCCTACGTTGTGGATACAAGCCCCTTATTAAATTAATGATTTACAAATGTTTTCTCCCAGTTTATAGCGTGTCTTTTTTTTTTTTTTAACAATTGCTTTCATGTTTAAGGTTGAAGGACTCCATTAAATCTTTTATGAATTATGATTTTGATGTTGCGTCTAAGAAATCTTTGCCTAGTTCAAGGTCACGGAGATTTTTTTCCTAGAAACTGTGGATATTTCAATGTATAATTATCCAGTTTGAGTTAATTTTTGTATGTGGGATGAGGTATGGATTGACGTTCACTATTTTTGCCTATAGATAACCCAGTGTTTTCTCAACATTTGTTGAAAAGACTATCATTTCTTCACTGCATTGCTTTGTACCTTCAGTAAAAAAAAAAAAAAAATCAGTTGTCCATACATGCATGGGTCTGTCGTCGGAATCTCGGTTGTGAAGTTAGACCATTGATGTTGGTGCTCATCTTTACTCCACGCTTCTGATGGTTTTAACTTTAATAGCAAGTCTTGAAATCAAGTAATGTCAGTGCTCTAATGTTGCTCTTCTTTTGTCAAGTTGTTTTATTCTAAGTCCTTTGAATTTCCCTAGGAGTTTTAGGATGGGTTTGTCAATTTCTACAAAACTAAAAAACCATAAAAAACAAAACCTGCTGAGATGTTGATCAGAATTGCAAGGTCTCGGGAGATCAATTTGGTGAAAATCTACATCATAGCAACACTGCGCCTTCTGACTCAGAAACACAGAATCCATTCACACGCTCTTTAATTTCTGTCCTGAGGTTTTGTAACTTTCAGTGTCTAGCTCTTGTCCATCTTTCGTCAGTTTCAACCTCAATATTTTATACTTTTTGATACTGTTATAAATAGTATTTAAAATTTTTCAGTTTCCAATTGTTCATGGCAAGTAAGCAGAAATACAGTTGATTTTTGTACATTAACCTTGTTTCCTGAATCTTAACTGACATCACTTTTTTAGCTCTCATGGATTTGGTTCTGTAGGATTTTCCACATGGTCTGTGCAAAATAAGGACAGCTTTGCCTCTCCATTTCCGAGCTGCGGCTCTTTCTTTCTCTCTTGCGCCGTATTGCACTGGGTAGAGGCTTCAGTACAACGCGCAGTAGGACCCCTGCGGGTTTCTGATCCCAGGAGGAAGGTAGTCTGTCTTCCTCCACTGAGAGTGATTTTAGCTGTCTGCTTTTAGAGATACCCCTTCCAGGATGGGGAACTTCCTGTCTCCTCTTAGTTTGCTTGGATTCTTATCAGATATATTCGTTGGATTTTATCAAATGACTTTTCTGTATCTATTGAGGCTTACCACATGTTACTAGTGTCATCATTTCACAAGTTGGAGTGAAGTGTGGACCGCTTACCTCTCTTTATGTCCCTTTACCCTCTCTGTTCATAATATGTCTTAAATATTTCTTCCACATACGTTTAGAATCACACCAGTGTTACAGTTTTTGCTTCAACTGTCAACGTAATTTAGAAAAGTCAAGAGGAAAAGGAAAGTTTATGGTCTAATATTTTTGTTCGTTGTTTTCTTTATTCCTTGCTAATGTTCCAATAGTCTTTATTTTATTGTTTCCTTTCTGTTTAGAAAACTTCTTTTAACTATTCTTAGATAGTGTGTCTGCTGGTGACAACTATTCTTAGCTTTTCTTTCTCTCTCTCTCAATTTTTTTTTTTTTTTTTTTGAGAATGTCTTGATATTTCTTTCAGCACTTGAAAGTACTCTGGGCCTCCACAGTTTCCAATGAAAATTTTCTGTCACTCAAACGTTTTCCTCCTACAGGTAAAGTGTCATTTCTCTCTGTTTTCAGTACATTTTTTGTTTTTATTTTTCAGAACTTTGACTATGCTGTATCTTGATATGCATTTCTTTGAGTTTATTCTGTATGAGGTTTGCTCAGCCTCTTAAATCTGTAGGTTTATAAGGGTTTTTGTTTGTTTGTTTGCCACATTTGAGAAGTTTTAAGCCATTATTTTAATTGAGTACTTTTTCAGTTCAGCCCCCTTTTCCTCTCTTTCCAGAACTCCTATATCAGGGAAGTCAGATCTATCACCCCACAGGCCCCTGAGGCGCTGTGTCTATCTTCTTTCTTCAGTCCATTGTTTCTCTCTTTGTGTCTTGCAGGTTGGATATTTAGCACATTGTTAACTGGCATGTTTTTATAGAAACTAATGCACGTGGCTGGCTATTTTTCATACAAGTCAATATTGAAACACCCACATGTGTGTAAACATCCACAGCTTTTGGGGCACATAATGTATTTATTTGAAACTTTGTACATGTCTTCCTGAAACATTCTAGTATTTCTGTGGAGTGTGATAGGCTGTAAGGCAGGCACCTCTGTTCAGGGGAACACAACATCTCTTACAAATGTATCATGTTTCCCTGCGCAGTCCTCTTAAGGAGCAGATGCCACTCTTCCTGGAGGCACTGTTTTTTAATCCCCTGGCTATGATTTCCTCTGAGATTTGTTCCTGTACCTGATAGGACAGTCGACAACGTGGATCTTTGCGGGGTCTCTTTTATATAATAGTTTAGTGGATCATTTACACTAAAAAATTAAAATGTCTAGAACCATGTCTAAACAAAATGGCATTTATAACATACGCAAGGTCAGGAAAAGAACCTAATGGGACAGCTTGTGAATGATAAGCACAGTCATAAACTGTATAATGAACACATCATTGATTTTCAGCTCTCACAATTTCGCATGGTGATTTTGATTGTATCACTCTCTAAAACCGTCTGAGCACGTCACTAGTAAATAACATTACATAACAAAAGATGTGTTGAGCCATCTCTGGGCAATAATGTGTTAATATTGTCCTATCTTCCTGTTCACTGTGTCCTCTCTATTTTGGTGTCAGTGCCTTCACAGAGGTGGCTAGGTGTTGTTTCGGGTGCTGTATTTTTCAGTTCTAAAATTTCCATATGGTTCTTCTTTATATTTTATTTCTTACCTGGGACTTCCTTTTTGCCCCCATTTGTTTCAAGAGTATTTCTCATCACTCTTTGAAGCATTTTTATGCTGGTTGCCGTGTTTGTCAGATAATTGTGACATCTCTATCATCTTGGTGTTGGCATTTATTAGTTGGGTGTTTTCATTCAGTTTGAGAGCACCCTGGTCCTTGGTGTGATGAGGGATTTTCAGTTGAAGCTTGGACATCTTGGGTGGATGGACTCCCCTGACACTGCTCCAGTAGGGCAGGCAGGGTGCTGCCAGCTGGGGGTAAAGGTCCAGGTCCCCCACAGAGGTAAGAAGTAAGAAGGGGTCTTTGTCTTCCTGCTGGGGAAGTGGGGGGCGGTCAGAGAGCCTTGTTCCTATTGCTCCAGGGCTCCTATGATACCACCTGGTGGGGAAGGGGAGGGAGTCCTGTTACTGCCAAGTGGGTGAGGGTGGACATTCAGGCTCCTCTCTGACACCATGGAGGACCCTGTTAACACAGGTATGAATGGAAGTCTCAGCACCCTGCTTGGCCTTCTCAGACACCATCCTGGGGGGAAAGGCGGGAGACAGAAGTCAGAAGGAATGAAACTTGGTAGTGGGATGCACAGCACATGTCCTCTCCACCTTATCACATTGCCCCCAGATGCTGTCCGCAGGGCAGCCCAGGCACACACCGGGGAGTTGTTTGTGTTTTATCTTAATCACCCAGCACGTGGCCCTGTGGCTGGGCAGGGCACAGTTTGCCCAGGGCTAGGATTCCACAGGTGTGGCTAACCCTGACACCCTCGATTTTAGTCGGGTCACTGTTCATTGTTTACTCGATTCTGAATAGAGGGAATGGTGCCCTTTGGGGATCTGAGTTTGCAGAGGTTGAAAGGAAGGGTCTAGAAAAACAGCTAGAGGATGTTTCCAGGAGAAGGGTGGAAGGGCAGTGGACCCGCAGGGCTCTGCGATAGGAGCTTCCATGGGCGTCCCTATGGAAGGAGGCAGATGGAAGAACTTATGGGAAGTAGCTGGCATTCCAGAATTGGAAAGACCTGGATTCAAACCAAGACTCCACACTAACTCACCAACAGTGGGAGTTTAGGTGAGTTGTTCAAGCGCTCCAGCCGCCCCTCCACATCTGTGCAATGGGGTCATAGTGGTGGCTCGCCAGGAGGTTGTGGGTAGGAACAGTGAGATCATGAATGTGGAGTGCTCAGACAGTGCCAGGCTCACAGTGATGGCCCCATGCATGCTGGCTGTTGTCATCTGTCATCGCTCTGAAATGTGGCAGGTCCTGCAGACCCAGGAGCTTGACGTGAGTGCTGGCACAACATGTGATCAGGGCAGGCCGTTCAGTCTGTCCAGATTGTGGAAAACTAGCAGAGCCCAGGACCTGGGCTTCTTCATCGGAGGATGGAGGGATCTCTGGGACTATTCAAATAGGTCACTCCAAGTCTGCTTTGGTGGCAGCAGTGGCTCCAGCCCAGGAGGGAGCACTGACCTCCACTGGCTCTCAGAATGTGTGTCTCCATTCAGAGGGGAGTGGAAGACTTAGAGCGGGGCAAGATGGGCTTCCCAAACACGGGCCTATCAGCTCCGGGGAGCTTGCCATGGACAGCAGGCCGTGGTCGGCGACCTGGCAGGTTATGTGCACTGCACACTCATTGCACCAACGAGGTGGGTTTTGCAAACTTATTATAAACAGATTCCATTTCTAATCCTAATGGGGCTGTTGGCTACCTGCCTGTGAATTTTAGCCTCCGGGAGAAACACAATTGCTTAAGCCTGGTGCTCAGTGCTTTCATTTTCCACATAGGACTCCTGCCCATATCCCTGCACACGTGCACACACACGTGCACAGACATGCGCACACACGTATACACATAGGAACACACACGCACGCACACGTGCACATGTGTGCATGCACATGCTTGCATGCATGTGCACAGACATGCGCTCACACATGCACACACAGGAACACACGTGCACGCACACATGCGCATTCATGCACACACACGTGCACAGACGTGCACACATAGGAACACACGTGCACACATATGTGCGCAGACAGGCACACACGTGCACACATAGGAACACACATGTGCACACATGCGGACACACACCCACACATATGTGCACACGTGCACACATAGGAACACACGTGCACGCACACGTGCACATGCATGCACGCACACGCCTGCACGCATGTGCACAGACATGCACTCACACATGCACACACGTGCACAGACAGGCACACGCATGCACACATAGGAACACGCGTGCACACACATGCGGACACGCACACGCACATGTGCACACACGTGTACACATAGGAACACACACCCTCACCTTCATGTGCACAGCCAGGCACGGGCCAGCTGCCCCCTTCCCAATGCTGTTCCTACCACCTGCGCAGGGTGGGGCCGCAGTACCTGCTATTATGACTGTGGCAGTATTTTGGCTTTTCAGAAAAAAGTCCTCCGTGTGCACCTTCCCTGTCCCATTTAACGAACTCATTCTGGCGTCTGCTTCCAAACTCTCTTTCCCCCAGATAAATACGATCCTAGTCCTCTATCCCTCCCCGCTCCTTCTTCCTTTCAGAAAGTCCTCCCCATCTTGTCCTTAACCAGAAAAGCCGCAGCTGTGCTTCCTGCTCAGAGTTGGCCTGCAGAATCCCTCGTCTGTCCTAGGAAGTGGGCACAAGTGCCCAGGTTGGGCCCCTCAGGGGCCGACATCAAAAGCACAGGAAATAGCTCTCTTTCCCTGTCTGCTGACAGATTATCGTTTGCCCAAGGAGTCAGCCCTGTTTGCCACTCCAGGCTCCAGCTTTGATCTCCAATGGCAGGGGGCCAGTTCCTCTGGGTCTTTCCTTGTGTAAAAAGTCCAACAAGCAGGCGAGTTGGGGAAGGGGATTCTTGTCAGACCACAGAGCAGATGTGTACAGCTACATGGGTACTTGCATCTGCCTGGTGTCCGTGTGCACATGGTGCACACACACGCACACTCACACCTTCACAACATAGCACATATGCTCACACTCACACAGCAAACACAGACATGCACAATCACAATGAACATGCATGCATTTACACGCACATGCACACTCACACCTGCACAATTACAGCACGTGTGCACACGCATAGAGCAAACACACTCAGCCATACACAATGATAACACACGTGCACTCTCAGACATGCACAACCTAGCATGTGTGCATGCATTCACACACACGTACATACACACAACCAGGCCCATCTATAGAGGGGTCACTCCAGGCCTCTCACTCAGCACGTCACTTGGCTCATCTAAACACAGTCTCTGCTGGCGTTTGTCAGAGAAGCCAGTCTGTGCTCCTGTTCCTAAAGGTCATGGCCAGCCCTCCGGGGGGCCTCATCTGACAGCCAGCTTCTGTGGGGCCTAAGGGAGACCCAGCAGAGACCAAACCCTTCCACAAGGGCCGGGACAGCCTACAGCACCTGTGCCCAGAGAACTCTCTCCCAACACCTGCGCGTGGTCAGGTGGCCCTTGAGTGCCCAGAGGACTGTATTTTGTCACATAAAGGGTAGCAGGCTGCATCACAGTTTATTTAACCAGTTGCAGAATGTTAGACGTTGGTGTTGCACCTAAACATCCTTCTGTGTCCCACCGCTCACACCTGTGTGACGAATTCTCAGAGACTGAGTCCCCAGGTAAAGGGCACGTGTGTTTGTGGCTTTCACAGATGTCACCAAATTTCCCTCTGTAAAACTGTACCATTCTGCAAACACCTAGCGTGGATAAGAGCGGCCGGTTCCAAACATGTCATCGAACATGGCAGGTGGCCACAAGGGGACGCGCTGGCAGGTGAAACATGGGGTTGGTGGACACCTGCACCCCCTTTCTCTCTGCGCATCCCTGGCTCGCTCTCTTCCCCAGTTTTCTGTTTGACTGTCAGTCTTTTGATTGCTCTCCAGGAGGCTTTATGTATTAGGGATATTTCCACTTTATCTGTGACGTTCATTAAACTGCTTTTTCTCCGTTTGATGCGAAATGCCCCCTGAATGCTCTCCGCAGCCCCCCTGGCACGTGGCCGGCTCTGGGGTCTCCCGTCTGAGGAGCACAGGGGCTTCTAAGTGAGCAGCATGTAGAGGCTCGGGCCTCCCTTTACCCCTGGGAAAACGCGGGGAAAACACTCCTCGCTGGGGAAACAGAGCCTTTCTGTTGGCTTCACTTTCATCCCATTTTCCACCTCCCGCCGTCACCCCTCCCCTTCTTTGCAGGTGTGAAGGTGAACAGTAAATTCTTGATGCTGAATAGAAAGTCCAGACATGTGGGGAGAAAGCTAATTCAAAGTGGCTAAGAAAAACATTTTATTGGTTAAACCTGAGCAGCTGGAGGCTGACGGACTCAGTGACGTCAGCAGGGCTGGGTCCCACCCCTCTATTCTGCCTCCCTTGGTGCTCCTAGAGGAACCCTCCCCTAGGAGTGGCTGTGAGGTGGCTGAAACGGCTCAGCTCACAGCCTGTCCCCTCAGCAGCCCAGGTGACCGAAGTCCACGTGTGCCCACCTCCAATAACCCCCCAGTGACAATGAATCAGCTCCCGCTTGGAAACGCACCCCCCACTCCTGGGTCAGATCTGACCTGTGTCACCGGGTCACCTTCTTCTGAACCAGCTGTTACAGAGCTAGTCCACGGAGAAATTATTTAAGTTTTACTGAGCTCTGATGAAGTGACTCCCAGACATATTTTGTCCCTGCTCCAGGGTTCAGGATGCCACAGAGCTGCAGGGTGCAAGGGCTTGGAAATAAACCCAGGGGTCACATTCTGTGACGGGAAGACGATCGCTGAGGACCATACTGAATGCAAACCCAGAGCCTGCTGATGGGTACACTGGCTTTGTCCCAGAAGTAAACATTTTATAGGTTTCCATCTTACAGAGGAAAAAAAAAGAAGTTATGAAATTCAGCCCCAACGCAGAGCCTAGACCTCTCCCTGGAACCCCCAAAAGATGGGGTCCATGCCTGTCTCCTGGGCCAAGACACCCACCGGCTGCTGAAAGGTCTCCCTGAGGGCCTGGGTGTGGTCCCCAGCTTTTGAGGACTCAGAGTCCTAATCTTCCTTAGAGGTTGTAGTCACTGAGAGGCAGCCAACATGCTGGTCCAGAGGCAAAATGTGCGACAGCCATCACATATGTGCAGACAGACGTCATGGCCCCCACAAAACCTCACCTCTTCCAGGACACACAGAACCATCGTCTCCGACTGTGTCATGTCATTTGAGGTTTTCAGCAATTAAATGTGCCAATTGTCACCCTCAGGACACAAGGCAGGACAGTTTGGTCCATTTGACTTCATTGAATCTCAATACCATTTTTTCACATTGTTTTGTCCTTTTCTTTTAAATGTGACCAGTAAGCTCATCACCTAGAAAGAGCCACTAGAAAGAGAAAACAAAACTTTAACCTGTCTTCTTTCCTGTGTATAAAAATGTGCATTTTCCTTCACAATATTGGGATGAAGATATCCACAGCAGTTCCCTTCGGAAATCGCCTTCTACCATCTGTGTAACCTTTCATCTTATCAGCGTGTCCTGCCTGTCCGTGGACATGCCTTTGTAACGACCTGAGACACCAGCGACTCCCCTTGGGGCCACATTGGTTTTATTCTACCTCCTTCCTCTTTTTGTCCCTCTTTGGGCTTAGTCACTATTATATGAGCTGAATTTGGGGTTCCTCCACCACCTTGCTCTCTTGAACCCCAGTCCCTCAAGTTCACAACATCAGGACATTGTGCCCAGCCTTTCCATGCCTCAGTTTCTTCTTGTCCAACTGGGCATGATAACAGCGCTGACCTCCTGGAGCAGCTACGGAGGAAAAGGTGCACAGCTGTGATTAATATTAGTATTATTATATATATCTACCCGTTATTGAGACCCTTTGTGGTTACAAATGATACAAACCCAACTCAAACTGGCTTCAAAACAAGAAGACAATCGACTGGCTCAGAGAATTTTCCCCAAGCGCTGGCCACCAAGCAAAGCCCAAAGGCCGACCTTCCAGGTACAGCCGGCTTCGGCGCTCTGGTCACGTCACCAGGACTGGGCCCGTCACCAGGACTGGGCCCATCGGGCTGTGCGGCTTCTTCACGTGGAAGCAGGATGCTGGTGGCCGCACCCGCCCGGCCCCTCGGCGCCCAGCCCGCAGAGGCACAGGGGTGGATTAGCGCCCGTCCCTGGGAACTTGCGGCAGCCCCACACAAGAGGGGGCCCCCACTCTGAATTTGGGAGGTTTGCTTCCCCCAAGAGGAGAGCTCGTGGGCTTTTCTGAGGGTGAGTGACCTTGCTGACACACCTCCTCCGCTCTGCGGACCCTTACACACCGCTCCTTCCAGCAAGACAGACCCCACCAGCATGGAGCTGGGCGACCCCGAGCCCGCCCACAGGTCCAGACGTTCCTGGCCTTGACTCTCATCTGTCACCCTCCAGACACCTTCCTGTGCTCCACTTGGCCTGGTCCTAACAGTGGTAGCTGTCTGTGTCCTCACCTTGTGACCCACCGTGCCTCTCAGAAGGGCTTCCCGCACCTGATGACTGACACTGGCATCAGCCCTCCCCGCTGCCAACGGGCCTGCTGGAATGGATTGATGTTTGCTTCTCGATTTCTCAGACACGTGCCCAGTCATGATACAGGTCTGGTCACTCACTGCGGTTGTAGGGTGACACTTCTGTCACATACGGTACTGGGTACCTTTTTGTAGTGGCCAAGAAACCCCAGCCCAGAGCAGTCCCCAGCTGAGCTGAGTCCCCAGCCTTGGAAGCAGCCGGGCCGCCCTCTCAGCCCCCGCAGAGGCACCAGCCGCCCCGCCCTGGGCCGAGCCCGCTTCTCCAGCTCTCCCGTTGACTCCGGGAGCCCCTCTGTACCTCTGATAACACCCTCCTTTCTGCTTGAGTCAGCAGGAGCCCTTCCTTCCTCTGGCCTGAGCCCTTGCTGAGCTATTCCTGGGCTGTGCGGCATCTTTCCTGGTTTTATAGATTTCTTTGGGCTTTTTTTCTCTCTCCCTCTGCGGTTTCCACTTAAACCCTTTCTGGCCATCCTGGCGAGCCTCCTGCAGCGTGTTCTTCTCAGATTTGTTTAGTACATCCTGCTTCCTGCCAGGTCCCCGCCGTTCTGGGGCGGGCCTGGGCGGTGGTCCACAAGACACAGCTCTCCATGTTGACACCAGCCCCATGCCCAGATGTCCCCTCTGCATACATCCTCTCTCTTTTCTCTTCCAAAGTCACGTGCTTAAGTGAGAGGAATGACTGCACCACCTGTAACACCAGTTCCTTCTGTTTCCTCCCCAGAACTTCAAAGGGAATCGAAATCGATTGGGTTTTGACTCACAGACTATCACACCTGGAAGAAAACCTAGAAACCATCACAGGTTTTTGCTCAGGGCCATCTCTGATCAATTGGTTGTGGCTGAGAAAGGGGTTAGCAATGTCTGCACAGATGTGGTAAGGGAATCTCAGCATGCACTGCACAGCCTGCTGTGCATTTCACAAACGTAGAAACTGAGTCACACACATACCGAGTTGTCTAAAGCTAGTTAGCAAGCCAGGGCGGATTTGGGGATAGATAGACTCTGGGTTGTCAGGCCTTTCCTATCAAGCAGGATGACTTCTCTTTCACTCTGATATTTATCACAGTCCACCTGCTGATGGCAGGCATGCCTCCAACCCCTGGTGCTCATTCTGAGCTCACCCACCTGAGTCCATGACAGCTCGCTGCTGCCTGTGGTCCCCAGGGAACACTCCTTGGAGGGACTTTCAGAATCAGGGCTGATCCCCGTGGTGGAGGAAGGTGTCCTGGGTGAGGCAGGCCTGCAGCTGCGGGCTTGGAGGGCACCCTGGGAGCTCACCCCAGAATTGGGACGTTTTATCAGACAGCAGTTGGAAAACTTCAGAAACTGCTTTTCAAATGGAGTCCTCTCCATCCCATTCCAAGAAGACAAAGCTGGGGAACCTCTCCAGATGCTAAACTCCTCACACTTGACATGGGAAGTCCGGTCCAAATCCAGATCTGGCATGGTTCCTTTGAGCCCGCCGTGGGGAGATAGGGACCAAACACTGCTCCTTGTTGCAAAATCCACCCTGTTGGACTGTGAAGGTCGGAGCCTTCGTAAAAGTGGGAATGCACGCTGGAATTAGCAGGGGAGCTCCTGGTGAGAAGCCCGCAGAAGCAGAGAAAACACTCACTCAGCAAGCCCTGGGCCAGAGAGGCCAGCACAGGGGCCCCCATGAGGAACAGACAACGGCTGCTCTGGGGGAAGGAGTGCATTCGGATTGGGACCCGTTCTCAGGGGAGTCCTCAGTGGCCTCAGTGGTGGGACAGCATCCTGTTTTATTAAAAGCCAGTTGCTGGCAGGGAAAGCTGTCTGCCTGCTGTGTGGGCAGGGGCCCAACATCGCTGCGGGCAATTCCACGCCAGCAGTTAGAGCTGACATCAAACCCAGAAAGAACACGACTGCTTTTTAGCTGATGAAGCAGAACTTCTTCTTTCTCTCTTTTCGTTCTCTCTCTTTTCTTTTTTTTTTCTTTCTGTCTTTCTTTTTTTTTTTTTTTAACAGTTCTCCTGCCTGGTTCCATTGTGGACGTTTTTTTTGTGTGCGGGCATGCATGTGACATTCTCCGCTGGATTGAGGCTGTGGTTAACAACCCCCTCACTGGCCTTTCCAGCCCCCAGCCCCCCAGTAGACAGGGGACCGCAGAGGGAGCCCAGACTGGCCTGAGGCTGTTTACCCGGTGGGGGTGGGGAGGGAAGAGAAATAGCTTTGTTTATCTTCTGAGTCTGGAAACCACAAAATTCATCTGTTTCCAAGGAAGCCTTCAGTTGTAGGTTTCCAAAAAAATAAATAAATAAAAGGAGGTTCACTTCAAAGAAACTGAAGGAAAAGTTGCTGTCTTTGTGAGCGGGTTGGTTTATTATCGTTATTTTCTTTTTTAACATTAGGTTTGGTGAGGGGAGGCCAAGGCTGTCACGTTTTTTCCATCTGTGGAAAGAAAACGCTTTCCGTCCCGTCGTCCGTTTCGTTATCAGTAAAGAAGACACAAGTTTTAGGAGGCGGGTAGACTAGGTCCCCAGCTCTGCGCACCCGACACGTGCCTATAGAACACTTAGAAAACGGGGATTTTGTGTACACTTTCATAATCGCATTTTCTGCTAAGGTTATAGCTGACTTGGGGCGTCTTCCATTCATGTTGTTATTTAAAAATCACTCAAATTGTCCCACTTTCACAAATTTTAAAAAAATTAAATGGGCTTCAGCACAGATTTTAACAATAATGTTAAAAGTAGTTGGAACAGGCCGGTTGATCGTGTGTACGAGATCTCTCCGGGTCTTTTGAAACTTTGGAGTCTACAGTGCCCATGTCAAATACAGCTTGTGAATTTATTGGCTGCTTTTTAACCCTGCACTCAAACAATAAACGTTTCATAGAGTGCCAGAAAATACTATGTTTTGCAAAAAAAAAAATTTAAAGATAGAGTCAGTGGAGATAAAGCAATTTCAGGAAAACACATGAAAGTCCTTGAGCATGTGTTACTTCACATGTGAACATTCAATTTCATCTTCAGGACATAAATATTCCATTTTAAAAGTATCTATTATTTCCCACATTATGTGAACCACTGTACTCATGGAAGCCTAAAATCATGTAAGCACACAATTTCTGCTATATAGTTTGATATTGTATCCATTCATTTTATGAGTTTTCAAAAACTTGGGAAGTGGTAATAATATATGGCACCAAAAAGGGTGACGTAAATCACGTTAAATCCAGTCTACTTTTTCCCAAACTGTGTCTTTAAAATAGAAGATATTGAACACATTGGATGTTTTTGCTCTGCCTCCCTCTGCTTACTTAAAAAGAACCAGAGGATTATCTTTATGGTGAGGGAAAGGCTACAGAAGGCAGTATTTTTTTTTTCTTTTTTTTAAAGAAGGCACAGGGCTCTATCAATTGGCACAGCATTCTGCTATTGTGCCTTGACTGGTAAATTAAAAACATTAACTACAAGTTTTAATACTGAACCTGCCTGCACGCCACTGGGCACAAAGCCCATCCTATATTGTCGGGCAAGGGCCCAAGATGAGAAACAAGTAAAACACAGAGGTAGGAGGTCTTTCCTAGTGCAGCTAAACATTTGTAATTAGGAAAGCTGCAGAATTTCCGTGGTAATCTATTTCTAGATAAGTGTAGTCGGAGCCTTTCAGCACCAAAGGAAAACCTCTTCATTCAAGACCCTGAGTGAGGACTGGGAGGAGCTCGAAGAAACCCATGTTCTGTGTTACAGACAAGTATTTACATTGTTCATTAACTTTTGGGCCAGGAAAGAAGTGATAACCTGCTTAGGTTTTCAAAAGGAATCCAATATCCTGCTGATAAAACACAGAGCAGGCAGGGAGAGGTGTGACTGCAGTGTTGAATAATGCACTCGGTCCCTTCCAAGAGAGCAGGGGGCGGGCTTTTGACCATGGGAAGCACCATTGATAGTATTTTCTTCTGTTTTCTGGAAAATCGACCAGGAAAGAAACTATGTCTGAAGCATTTTAAAAATAGGCTGCCCTGGCTTCTGGTTCTGGAACGAGATGACATAGTCTCTTTTCCCAACTCCGTTTCTGTAAATACAACTAAATCACCTGGAGACTGTCCAACAGACAATGATAAAGGAACTCTGAAAGTTGGGGGAGATGAAGGAAGACAGGCAAGGAAACTCAAGACTTGACAAACAGTGGCTGGTTGAGTGTTCTGAGGTGGTGCATGTTTGTTTCTTTGTTTGGTGTTTATCGCCATGTACCCTGACCTGGGCAAAGGAGAATCTTGCAACCTGGAAACACCAATAGGCACAGACCAAAAAAAAAAAAAACAAACAAAAAACAAAAAAGCGTCAAAAAAACAAAACCCAAAAATATCCTGTTAGCCTAGTCTCTTTGGCCAAGGTCCAGGAAAGGGGGACCCAACAGCCACCCAGTAAGAAGTTACGACCCCCATTTACAGCCTAGGGTCCTTGCAAACAATACAACCCACCAGCTGCAGCAAAGCCTGGAGCAATTATGGCTCCTGTTTCAAACTGAGGTACCAGTGGGTGGCCTGATTTACCCACAGCCATGATATCAGTAAAGCTCTGTGTCTTCTTGGCCTCTACCCAGTGGCATAAAGGGACTCAGGTCCACCAACTTCTTCCCTACTCCCAAAACTTACCTAGCAACAAAATCTTCTAACGTAATAATCGCTAAGAAAACAATACAAAGTGATATACTAAAAAAATAATAAATCAAAACAGGACTCTATGACATGTTCAAATCTCCCATAGGAAGTTAATAAAAAGAAAAAATAGAAGAATAATGAACAGAAGGAAAAAACAGAACACAGATGATAAAATGTCAGACTTATTCCTAATAGATCAATAATTACTTTCAATGTAAATGGTGTAAATACACCAATTAAAAGGGAGAGATTGGCAGGGTAATTTAAAAAACACGACCCAACTCTATGTAGTTTACAAGAAATTCACTTCAAATTCAATGACACAGGTAGACTGAAAGCAAAAGAAAGAAAAAAGATATACCATCAAGCATTACTCAAAAGGAAACTTGAGTGGCTATGTTAATATCAAACAAAGTAGAATTCAGAGCAAGAAAGTTTTTATGAGCCAAGAGGGAAATTGTATAATGACATACAGGATTAATCCTCTAAGAAGATAGAGCTTTCCTACGAACCAAATGACAATTTCACAATACATGAAGCAAACACTAAGCTGAAAGAGGAATTAGGTAACCCCACTGCTGTGATTGGGAGTTTAAGCTCTCACCCTCCTCCGATGTAGGACTTCTAGGACCACCAAAGAGAAAATAAACAAAGATAGAGAACAACTCAACACCACCACAACTGAATGAATCTAGCTGACATTTAGAGAACTCTCTGTTCAACAACACCAGAATATATATTCTTCAAAAGGGCCCATGGAACATTCACCAAGATAGATTATATCCTAAGTCACAAAAACAACCTTAACAAATTTGAAAGAACTGAAATCATATAGAGTATGCTGTCTGATCACAATAAAATTGAACTAGAAATCAAAACAAAAGGTCAGCAGGAAAATCTCCAAACACTTGAAAACTAAACAATAGACTCCTAAATAATTCATAGGTCAAAGAGGCTATCTCAAAAAAAAATTTTTAAATACATAAGACTAAAGAAAATGAAAATAAAAATATTAAAACATGTCAGATAGATGGCAGCTTAAACAATGCTGGAAGGAAAATTTATGGCACTAAATGCTTGCATTATAAAGAGGAAATTGCTCAGATAACTATGTTCCTACTTCAAGAAATTTAAAAAGAAGAGCAAAACAAACTCAAAGAAAACAAAATAAAGGAAATAACAAAGAGCAGAAATCAGTAAAATTGAAAACTGGAAAACAATAGAAAAAAATAATTGAACCAGAAAAATGTTTCTTCAAAAAAGAAATAAGTAAAATTAAGTAACTCTAGCAAGATTGGCAAAGATAAAAAGAGAGAAGACACAACTCACCAATATCAGAAATGAAAGAGATGATACCACAACAAATTTTGAGGCCACTAAAGAGACAATAGGAAAATACTACAAATAGCTTTATGTTCATAAATTGGACAATTTAAAAGAAGTGGGCCAACGCCTCAAAACCCCAAACTACCAAAACTCAGCCAAGGTTAAATAGATAATCTATTCAGTTCTATGACAATTAAAGAAATTAAATTAAATTAAATTTGTAATTGAAATGCTCTCCCAAAGAATCTTCAGGTCCAGCTGTTTTCCCTAGAAAATTTTACCAAACACTCAAATAATAATTAATGCCAGAAAATACGATAGAAGAGACCACTTCCCAATTCTTTTTATGAGGCCATCATTACTCTGGTAGCAAAATCAACTAAAGATAGGACAAAAACAAACAAAAAAAAGCTACGGAACAATGTCTCTCATGAACTTAGATGAAAAAAAAAAATCATCCACCAAATTTAACCAAATCCAACAATGTGTTATATAAAAAAAATAAGACACCATGAACAAGAAAAGTTTACACCAAGTATGCAAGACTGTTTTTGTATTTGAATGAAAATCAACATATCAGTGGGCTAAAGAAGAAATATCATATGATCATATCAATTGATGCAGAAAAATCACTTGACAAAATCAAACACCTATTTGTGATGGGAAACAAAACCTCTTGGCACGCTAGGAGTAGAGGGGAAATTCCTTAACCTCATAAAGAGCATCTACTAAATCCTACATCAAACATTGTGTCTAATGGTGAAAGACTGAATGCATTCACTCTGAGTTCTGGAACCAGCACGGATGTCTGCTCTCACCACTCTCATTCAACACAGCATTGGAAGTTCTCTGTAATAAGGCAGGAAAAAGAAATAAAAGTCACAGCAATTGGGAAAGAAGAAATGAAGCTATTCCTTGTTGCAGGCAACATGCTTGTCTCCATAGAAAATCTCAAGGAGTCTATGAGAAAGAGGTTGTCTTCCTTCCACTGGCGGTACTGACAGATCAGCAGTTGTTCTGAGGGGAGTTGCTACAGTAAACAAAGAAGGCACACTTGGGCATTGCAGACTGGATGGATCCCCAGCTCAACCAGTCCCAGCTGTGTGGTTGTGGACAACCTCTTGGATGTCTCTGAAGTTTGGCCCTCTCATCTGAAATGGGATTAATGGTAGGACCCAGAGCCTGCAGTTGTTATGAGTATTAAATAAGAGCCAGTGTGTAAACAACTGATAACACTCCTGGCTGCAAGTTCTGCTGTGGCTGCTGTTGTGTGTGATGCTGCACTACTGCTGTCTGCCTCCAAGCACTGTCACAGGAGCCCAGAGATCTAAACTGGACTTCTCCTGTGACTTGTCCACTCACCACTCATTTATAACGTGGGGACAATAACCTCTCTCTTACAGGATTCTTGTTAAGACCAGATGAAACAATACATAAAAGTGCTTCGAGCACTCTGAGAATAATAATAACAATAACAACAACAATAATAATAATGACTAGACGTGATTGAGCACCACCTACTGCCAGCACCATGGCTTCCTTTTTACCTACAACCTTCTATTTAATCTTTATAATCATGAGCTGTTCGTCTTGCTTATGCTGATTGGGAAACTAAGACCTCAAGAAGTAATTTATTTAAGGTCACAGCTTGTAAGCAATCCAGATTTGGACTCCCAGGGTCTGACTGTGTTTTTGTGCTTTCCAGAGAAAGTAAGCTAGTGAGGACAGGAACAGCTTAGCAAGGGGTCATTTCTGCTGGCAAGGTGGGTACAATCTGGTGTGACAAGTAGTGGGGGCGCCGAGTCATCCTTGGCCATGGCAACTGGTTCCAAACTAGCAAGGTGCCTGATAAATAAGTTTTCCTCTGGTGGGATGCCAGGGGGATGTTAATCAGAGAGTCAGCCCTCCATTTCCTTGAAGGATCCAGCCATTGGGCTGAGGTAAACTATGTGTCCAGGTCTAAGAATAACTCCACCCCTAATAATAAGGGCTCCATCTGGACTGAAGTCATTCTTCCAGGTGCAGAAAAGGACAGTTAGACTGTGTGTCATGGACTTAAAATAGGACCAGGGTCAGAGGGCCAGCGGGGCTCAGGGGCGCCAAGTGGGCACTTTCTCAGCTGGTCTTTCCTAATACGTTTTGCTTTGGACAGCAGGTTTTTGCTTCCCTCTTGGAGTTGAAAAGGGGTGAGATGCATGTTTTAAAAGTCTTTTGTGCTTTGCTTTTTCTTCTCCACATGTATTCTTTTCATCCATAATCTTCATTCATCTTTACTGCTGTTCACGCGTTGTCCTGAAATATACTATATACAGAAAATAAAACAGGCAATGCTGCTTCCTTCTCCTTAGCTGGGCACAATGGAATCATGAAGTTTTCCTTGAATATCCCTGTCCAGAGTGCAGCAAGGTAGCCACAAGCTGGACAATTTCCACGATCCATAGTATGGTGGGAGAGGGCTGTCGCCATGTTGGTGACCTCTATGGAAAGCCGTCTCCTTTGTGAAGGAGGGTGGACCAGAGTCTAAGATCCCACCAATTCTAAGAGTCCCTGGTTTATTTCCCCATCCCCCCTTTTTTTCAATCCTGGCTATATTTAGATCAATAAATTGTATTCAAGATGGACTCTTCACTGATTCACTCAATGAATTCTTCCATTCAAAAGTTATTGAAAGCACATTCCGTCCAAGCAAGATAGCATTAAGTCATTTCTCCCATCTCTTCCCCTGGCTAGATAACAATGATAAACTCTGAAAATGACCCAAAAGGCAACCAAAGGAAAACTCTGAAAGGGGGGAAAGAGAAAGGGGGATTAGTTAGGGATTGTAGGACTGGAGGGACAATAGCAGTAGGGTATATTTGACCCCTGCATCCAACAGGAGAAGGTGACCTAGGCCTAGGATGACCAGAAGTCCTAATTTAAATAAGACAGAAAACAGTGGTACTTTCCTGTTTCAAATGGTACGTATGGTCAGCCTACTGACACCTTCAATTTAACCCAGTGAGACTAGGCTGACCATATGTACCATTTGAAATGGGACAGTAATGTCATTGTCTGTCCTATTTAAAATAGGAAGCCTGGTCAGCCTAGTTCTGCCCCTGCCTGGAGGGCCTGAGATTCTTTTCCTTCACTGACAAACATATGGAGGTACTGGTGGCACCAACAAAGAAGAGGATACCAGAACAAGCAACCCGGTCTGGGAAGGAGTACTCAGTCTCCATGGTCCCAAGATTCCCTTCCCTCATCTAGAAGCACCAGTAGGACCAGCTGAGGAATTTCCTTCAGCCCCTTGGGCAGCAGCAGGAAGGACCAAGGGAGCCCAGGAGACTATAATAACATGACAAAGGCTCAAAATTAAATCATTGGACCCACAACCCACTAAACTAAGGCAAGACCTGCTTGTGAAACTTAAATAGGGTCAGAGCCTGATTTGGGGGCGGGGGGGGGGGCAGGAAAGATTCAAATAGGGCACACAGAGTCTCCTAACATAAAAGGCAAGATGTCCAAATACAATTTATAAATACACATCATGCTAAGAACCAAGAAAGTAACTTCAATGACAAAAGACAACCAGCTGACACTACATCAAGATAAATCAAATGGTAGAAATATCTGAAAAAGACTTGAAAGCAGCTGTCAATAAAATGCATCAGAAAGCAATTACAAATTACCTTGAAACAAATGAAAAAAAAATTGTTTTACTCTTATGAAAGAGAAATAAGTTATAACAAAAGAATTATATGAACATTATAGAACTAAAAAAAAATATAATAATACCAAAAAAAAAACCCTCACCAGACTGGCTCAATAGTGCAATAGATATCATCGAAGATAGAATCAAGGAAATTGAGGAAAGAACAATAGAAATCACCCAGAATAACAGAGAGAAAAATGGACAGAATGAATTCTCTACTGCAAATGATGACTCTGAATAACAAATTAGTAGCATCAACCACACTGCAGAGAGGTTGTTGAATCAACTTAAAAGAACTAATAGTTTTAAATAGTGACAAATAAATGAAATGTAAAAAATTTTAAATGACATCATTTCTTATAGCATCAGCAATGCAGGGCCTGGATAAGGCACGGAGCACTTTTAGGGCAGTGAAAATGCTGTGGGATACTATGGTGGTGGACACATGTCTTTATATATTTGTCCAAACCCATAGAATGGACGACACCAAGAGTGACCCCTAACGTAAACCATGGACTGGTTAGCCATGCGTCATGTTGGTGTATGGATTATAACAAGTGTGTCACCCTGGTAGGGGTGTTGATAAAGGAGGAGGCTGTGCGGGGGGTGGCAGCCTGGAGGTATGTGGGACTTCTCTGTTGCTTCTCTCAATTTTGCTGCGAAACTGAAATTGCAGTAACAAACGATCTTTAAAAAATACAAGGATATGCGTCAAATGAAATTTAATATGAAAACTATAAGAGTATTGTTGAGAGATAGTAAAAGAATCCTAAACAAATATTTATGGAAAACAAACTTAATGCTTTTAAAGTCAGGGATGATGGTCGTAACCACTGTGTCCAGCTGCTGTGAGGGATGGCATGCAACTGAAGGGCTTAGAACTGTGCCCATGATGTTGAGGCACTGCAAGTGCTGAGGTAGCTGACTGCCTGGAAAAGCAAGGGCCGTTCTCCCAGTTTCTAAGGTGAGGAAAGCGGGCAAAGACAGCTCTTGGTACTTGCCCATGAAGGAAAACCTGTCGATGGCCCGAGCTAACCACTGTACTACCTGGCTGAGTAAGGAATCTGCTCTGGAGCCCTGGTTGGGGATGGGAGAGGTGCTAAAGACAGACCGATGTCAACTCCTTGACTGGGGTGACAATTCTGATCAGCACCTGGCCCAGGAGTTGGGGGTGGGGGACAGCCTCTCTGTGGAATGGGCAGAGACAGCCTGACATGCTCTGACAGCCAGGAAGTCTTCCCCCTGGGATCCGTCAGTTGATGGTGAAATGTCCACTGTTAGAGAGCCATTCCTTTGGTTTAAATACTGTTTCTGTTAAAAAGCAGAGAGCCCTTGCTGGCAGAGGAGAGTACTTAGCCTGGATTCTTCTCTGGGAGTTGCCTGCAAGCAGACTTTAAAGGAGGTGTGAGGGGGAGAGCTTTACAGCTGCCTCGGGTCTGACAGGGATTATCATAGAACACAGTTCGCAGAGCCGGCCCGATTTCAGGCGTGCTGTGCTCGGTGGGGCCTCATTTCACACAGGGCCTCCTCTCCATGGCTCCTGTGACACGCTGGACACTCCTGTGAAGCAGGGATCTTACAGATGAGGAAACAGAGGCTGCTCCCCACCCATGGTCCGGGAGTGGAGCAGCTGACACAGGGAGATGGTGCTGCCAGGCCCAGGTGCTTCCTCTCACGGCTGCTGTGCCTCGTGGGGATGGGGGAGGGGCCCCTGCAGACCAAGGCCCGTGGATGAGAAGGGTCTGCCCACCAAGAGAGCTGGGCTGGGGTGGGCTCCATTCAGGCTGGCCACGTTAGGCCTGGTAGGTTAACTCTGAGGCCCCTGTGAATCAGCCAGGGGCTCCTGCCCGTGAGCCTTGTCCCTGCCTCTCCCTCCACCTGGAGTGCTTGGCCAGCCATCAGGGACCCCTGGTCCCTGCAGCCACTCCCCAGACAGGCCTCCAGCACCACGCAATCACCCTCTGCCTAATCTTCACCAGAGCTTCTGCTCGTTTCTGTCTGCCGTCTGTCCCCCATCACTAGCAGACCAGTTCTTTCTCTGTCTTGATGTCATAGCACCTTGGCGCCTGAAACAGTGCCTGGTATGGAGCAGGTGATCGGTAGATAGCTAATGAATGAACGAATGAATGAATGAGTGAGTGAGAGTGAATGAATGAACAGATGAGAGGTGAACTGGGCAGTTTCTGCCACCACACCACACACTGACACTGTGGGAGGCGTCGGAGGGTCACACGCTGCTCAGCCACTCAATCCTGATCAAACACAGAGCTGGTGTCCCAGTGACAGGTCACGTGGGCCCTTCTGTAAAGGCTTCAGTGGACCCTGGAGCATGTAAAAGACACAGATGTGGCAAACAAACTCATTTATGTGGACAAGGAGAAGCTGCCCTGGGGATGACACTATGTCCCCTGTTAATGATGTGACATTTCAGGTTTATGATCGGCATTCATCTGTGACATTTCTACTTTTGCTTCTAGGGTTTAGTTGGGTTTTTTTGTTTTTGTTTTTTTGTTTGTTTGTTTGTTTGTTTGTTTTTCAAAAAAGAGACTAAAGATAGGACAAGCAGTTCCTGGGCTCTCCAATGAAGGTGACACCAGTGGCTATGGCCCACAAGCTGAGCGCCACCCTGGGAGCCCAACCGTGCTGTGTCACTCGGTCCTCACACAGCCCGGAGCTCAGGTGAGACACTAAGGCCGCAGGCAGCTGCCATTCTGACCGTGGGCAGTCCGACTCCGCCAGGACAACCCGGACAGCGTGCCAAGTCACCTCCTTCCGCTCTCTTCTGGGTCCTGAGGTCTCCCACCCTTGCTCCCCGGCAACTCGGAGTTGCCCAGCCTGCGTGGGCCCCGCTCTGGCTTGGAGTGCTGAGCGCGGCCTGGCCGCCATGTTCCCATCCCCCAAGGCTGTGGCACCCCCTCCCCAGCAAGGCCTGCACTGCACGTTCCCACAGGGGCGGGACGGGCTCCTACCAAGGGTCTTCGTGAGACATCCTAGGGTCACATGCAGAAGGCTCAGGGACCGACTAGCTGGAAACTTGGTAAACCGTAGGTGCCCTGAAATTGTTTTCGGCTGCTGATGCATTTTCTGGTCTTGCTTATGCCCCTCTGTAAATGCCACAGTCCAAATGTATTGTGCCACCATCTGATGTGACAAGCTCCCTCCTGGGAAGCCCACAGGCATAGGCATACCTCCTGTGGAGGCAAGAGCCAGCAACCTGAGGCACCAGGCCTCCTAGGAGCCCACTTGGCAAGATAAGAAGGTTCCAGGCCCACGTCAGGTGTGTTGGGCGGAGCCCCACTGGGGACATACATGCACGAGACCTGAGGTTATTCAGGGGAGCGGCTCCCTGTGGAAGCTGATGGGCGGGATGGCCACCTACGTCCACTGCGTGGGACACTTATTTTCTCCCCACCTGAGAACGGTCATCAGGAGATCAGACTGCTCAGCCTCCTTCGCTTTTCACTTGTTATGTGACCTTAGGAAAGTCACATGCACTGAGCCCAGGGTTTTCTTGTCCACTGAGTACTTGAGAGTCCACTATGTCAGACACTAGAAGGGGGACAAGGAACATGTCAGTGGTGCAGGCCGACTTTGTCTGTACCCAGGGCAAGACCCACAGTGCAATGCGGTAATGCAGCGGGGCCGGCGGGGAGAGGGGCAGCACGGCAGAGGCCCTGACCCAGCCTCGGGGAGACAGGAGAAGGCCCCCAGTCTGGGTTGTGAAGGATAAAGGAGCCGACCGGCCCTGGAAGTTCATTTTATGCGTCACCTTGACTGAGCTAAGGGTCCCCCAGAAAGCCGGCATGACATTATCTTTAAGTGTGTCTGTCAGGGTGTTTCTGGAAGGGATTAGATTTGACTCAATGGACAGAGTGAAGCACGTGGCCCTTCCCAAAGTGGGTGGGCATCTTCTAACCAACCCCGGTTGGGCACCCAAATAGAACAAAAACGCAGACGGTGAGCACGATCTCTGCTTGAGCTGCCTCATCCCTCCTCTCCTGCCCTCAGCCAGGCCTCCTGGTTCTTGCACTTCCGAACTCCCAGCGGGACCTATACACGCACGCAGCCTGAACTTGACCACCGGCGTCCTGAGCCTCCAGCTGGCACGCATCAGACGTGGCGCGTCCCAGCCTCTGCGACCGTGTGAGCCAACGCTGTCATAGGTCACCTCTTCTGTATACTGGTATGTGTCTTGTTGGTTCTCTTCCTCGGGGAATGGGACTAATACACAGGCCACGGTGGAGCGGAATGAATCCCAACCTCAGCGAAGGGCCAGAGCAAGCCAGGTCCTGGCCTCCTCAAGGGTCTGACGGATACTCAGGGGCAGGGACCCAAGGAATAGGGCAGAAAGAAGTGTCCTTGGAAAGGCAGGCAAGCCAAGAAGGAGCAAGAGCCAATTCTCAGCCCATCCTGTGCGTGAACTTCTGTCTTGGGTGAGTGACAACAGGCCGAGGGCTTGTGCCAGGTGGCCTCTTGCCCCTTTCAGATCTCTGCAGTCACTGATGAGGGCCTGGGCAGAGAGAGCCCGAGCTCAGCAAACGTGTGCGCACGAACCTCTACACTCGTGTTTATTTATAAGGCCGTTTCAGACCCTGGCCCACTTGGCGACTGGACTCCGAGCCTGTCCTTCCATGTAGCTGACAGTGGGCCGACAAGCAGGTGCTGTGGCCGAGGCTCGGGGCTGGAGACAATGGAGGCTTTGATCCCACGAACAGCTTTGATGCCAAGTCTGCAATTACAGGAAGACTGTACCCAACTCACACTCTAACCCATCCAGCTGGTGAGACATGTGACGTCTGGAGGTCAAACGCCCGGGGGTCTGTCCACTCTTGAGCTCGGGGAGCACACAGGCTCAGGGTGTCAACTTCGCGTTTTATTTGTAGCACTTTCCTGGCTGTGTTCGTGGCTTCCACGCCGTACTTCCACTGCTTTAAAATGATTGTTACATCTCTATTTTCCCTGGGGTGTGCACATAGACAAAGAAAGAGGGTGGTTTTGATGTCCGGACATGAATTATCATTTAAGGAGAAGCTGCAGTCCTAAGGACTGAAAGAAATGACCAGACTTACAGGGTGAAGGCCCTCGGTGTGCGTGGGCCTGGGGAAAGGCCGGGCCGCCGCACTCAGCCACGCAGAGTTCCCTGCCAATTGTGAGCCTCTGTGCTGTTTACAAGTCTGGGAAGACAGAAGGAATTGCAGAGGGACCCCCGAACCCTTGGTTCGTGGCCCTGGTGACAGGAAGCCATGGGCATCCGTTGCCCGCTGCACCCCACAGGGCGGGGGACAGGCCCACGAGAGGATGGATAGGGACCTCCTCTGTGGTGGCTGTGTTCACTGGCGTTGAGTGACAGCCCCTGACCCCTCTCACTGCTGGGAGACCAGAGTTCCCTGTCCTCACCTTCCCCCTGCCCTAGGCAGGGTGGAGCAGGGTGCCGACAGGCAAGGGGAGGAGCTGGGCTCCCTGGCCAGGGGCCTCGGCAGGCCTCACTTCCCAGGCCAGTGCCTTCCCTTTCTGGAGGAAGTTCCCATGTCATGGCCGGGAGGACGCTAAGGATTGCTATGGACAGTGCCATGATCCTGGGGCATGCCGGACGCCAAACCCCATAAGAAGAGGGCCTGCTAGGTGAGTGTGAATGCTGGGAGAGCCACCAGCAAGTGGAGGGAAGGGCACGGGCAGGGTGTGGGGACTCAGGGCCACCTCCTGTCTCTGGGCTGACATTCCGCTCACGGTGACCGCCTGGGGACACGGGCAGAGCATAACTAGGCGAATGGCAGTAGGAGGGAAACGGACGAGGGGCAGGTGAATGCATCAGTAATGGGCACTCGTGTGGCTCTAAACGTCCTGGTACGGAAAGGCAAATGGACAGGCAGCAGCTCTTACTGTCACTAGGAGAAAATACACCAATTCTTCAGGAAACATGTTCTTCCTGGCAACAATTCTTGGAAAGCTTTATGTGACAAAGCACCCAGGGGGACAGCCTTGTGTTGGAAGGAGGCCACTTGGCCTGGGGGGCCATGCACCAGGAGGAGGGCCAGGCCGCCAGGCCGGCCTCGGGCCCGCCAAAAGGGCGGCACTGTGGGGCGATCGGAGGGTGTCCTCGGTACCAGGGAGGGAGCTGAGGGGACCCGGAGGGGACGCCAGGGGCTATGACCAACAGTGTTCACCTCACTTCACCGTCTGGGGGCCCTGCCTCAGTGAGAGCCCTGTGCTGTCCTTGGGGCCCACGGGGAGGAGGGAGCGAGGAAGACGGGCCCGCTCCCTGGCCCGGGCCGGCCGGAAGAGGGGGATCGTAAAGGTCAGGGTAAGGGGTCAGCACGTCACCGAAGCCGGGAAAGCAGTGCTGGGCCGCCTGGAGAAAGGCAGGGGCCTGGGGCGCCCGTCGGGTGTGAGCACGGAGCTCGGAGCCTCTTCGGGCTCCGGGTCCTGGAGCGGGTCAGGGGCGAAAAGGGGTGCCTGAGAAGAAGGAGGAAAGAAGGGAAGAGAGATGCGGAGATGGAGGGCGGAGGTCGGGGGACAGGCGAGGAGGGGTGGGGAAGAGGCAGGGATGGGAGGGAGGGAGGGAGAGGAGGAAGAGAAGAAGGGGGAGGAGGGGAGGGGGAGAGGATGGGCTGGGGGAGGCAGAAGAGATGGACAGCTAGGAAGATAGAGAGTCAGGGGTCAGGCAGCCCCATGTGACGCGTAGTTCCCTGTTCTGCTGTCTCATAGGCCCCCCCAAAAAAGCGTTACCAGTCAAGGGGGGACGTGGAAAGCTGTCCCAGGGGGAAGTCTCAGGAGCCGGTCGCCGGGGGACCGTCCGAGTGAGATGCCGTTGGCAGCGAGGGGAGATGGCGGCGTGCGGGGAAGCAGCCCATGAACGGGACTGTGAAGGGCGTTCCGAGGGACACAGGCTGGGTGGAGGAGACCCTGAGAATCTGTGGGTGATGCTGGCCACGGGCACCCCTCGGCCCCTAAATAGACCCGACAGTTCAGGGGGAGGAGGGGAGAGAAGTAGCAGAAGACCAAAGGGCTGAGTGACTGGGAGACGGAGGGCTAGGGACTATCCTGGGGTGGTGGGGGGCGCTCAGGGAGGCTCCCACATGGCTGGTCTGAGGCCAGGCTGAGCCGGCTGCCTGGCTTCTCTCCATCGGGCTGCTCAACAGGGTTTCCCCCAGGGATCCCCAGGAGTCAGCTCCCTGCAAAGCGGGGTGCTGCCTTCACAGAACCTTCACTGCACCCCAACATGACTGCACAACCCAGTCACACAGGACTCGAGGTGCCCTTGACCCCAGAAAATCAAAGAAGCTTCAGGGAACAGAAAACAACCTTAAAAGATGCTCCTTTGACTCCTTCGAGGTTTCAGGATGACGATGCACCCAAAATCATGCAGCTGTGCCAAGGCCGTGTGGGCACCTAAAGGAGGCCGCGCCGGTCACATGCTGAGCGCCGCGCGCAGCGTCTCCCCGTCTCCCCGGTTCTCCCGTCCCCTCCCCGCTGCTGGGCTCAATTTAGACCAAACTGGAACTTTGGAAGAGGGTTTAAATAAACCACTGTTTATTATTTTAGCTAGAGTACGCAATTGTATTTTTACAGTTTGATTTTTAAGGTTTTATAGGAAATTAGAAGTTTCCATCAGGAAACGATGATCTAGCTCCTGGAAATAACGTTTGACGGACACGTGGGTATTCCCCCTAGCCACGGCGTTGGGGTTTCCGTCTGTATCTGCAGGTGATCACTGACCGGGAAGCCACCGTGACTCAGCTGAGTTAAGATAAACTGGGGGGTGAGTTCCCCTCCTCAGAGACTCTACACTCAGTCTTGGCACACACCCTGCGACATCTGCTTAGTGATGTCCCAATTCTACTGAGTCACGGGGAAACCACAGGCTGCAAATGGCAAAGAGCTCACACGTGGGGTGGGTTGCGTGTCACCTGCGGTGTGACTCAGCAGCCAACAGATGCCATCACGGAAGAGCAGTACAAACAAAAGGGTGGCTTGTCCACGAGAAATCACGACGACACACTCACTTTATGGTTTCAGGGTGTCTGCTGCTGCTCGGGAGTGAATTGTCATACTCTTCGAACACCCTGCCCCAGGTGGAGACCGTGGTGCCCTGGGGCCGGCCGAGGTCAAGCCTGGCCTGCACGAGGCAGGGGCGGCTGCCTGCTCTCGGCCCCGGCTGCCCGTGCGTGTCCGCCCCGGGAAGACACGCTGCTCCGTCGGTCTGCTCCGCCCACCGCCTTCCTCCTGCACTCACAACTGTGCACAAAGGGACGTCTAAGCCGGGCGACTCAGCCTCCCAGGTCTTCCCACTCTGCCGCGTGAGTGACGGGGAGCCCGCCCCTGGGCTCATGGGAACCGAAGCTGGAGCAGCAGTGGTGGAAGCCTCTGGAAGGTCAGGGTGATCCCTGCTCCGGGGGGACTCTGTCTGGGTGTCGTCGTGCCCACAGGTAGAGGAGGAAGAACGTTTGGCACAGCTTATCTTTTGGAAACACACAGAGGAGAGTGTCAGCATGATCACCGTGGCCGGGTGGCTGACGTGGCACCCAGGCCTGAGGGGCAGCGTCTGGAAAGGAGGGCTCCTCGGCCTCTGGGGGACATCTGTTAGGGGCCTCCCTGGGAAGTGCCTGGCCTGGAGGGAGCCCAGGAAGGGGGCGCAGGTGCTCTCAGTCAGCCCCTGGAAAAGGCTCAGGACGGGTGACTGTCACCAAGCCTGGGGTTCAGGCGAGGCCGCCCAGAGGAAGCGATGGCACCGAGCTTGGAAAGCCAGTTTGGAAGCTCCCAGAGGACCCACTTTTCTTGTGTCCTTCTCTCCAATTCTGGGCTCTCCCCCTGGTCCCCCAGCAGCCCAGGGACACTGCCGTGGTGTCTGGTGTCAGTCTCTTGCTCTCTGACCCTCCGGGGCCTTCCTCCATGGCACCCTTGCTCCAAGATGACATCTGCGGTCTCCTCACCGGGGGATTTACTTTCTAGCTCTTAGGAGTTTGTGTGTGTGTGGCATGTAAAACTGCCACGAGAAGACCAGAAAAGTAACATGATCCTTTCTAATACTGCCGGGAAGCAGGCCCAATACAAGACAAACAGAAAAGTACCTGACAAACAGGCAATGACTTTAGCACACACACACACACACACACACACACACACACACACCCCAGCACGCGCTTTAGAACACAGCTGCTCAGGGTAGAGGCCCAACTGGCACGTGTTCTGTAGTTGTCGGGGTCTTGACCTCTGAGACACAAATGCCCATGAATGACCATTTCCCCCAAAATGCACAAAAATAAAACCATAGAACAAAGGCACAACGTTAGGACTCGGATGGCACCTGGACTCTGGGTTAAGAGCCCGGGAGGCATCAGCCTCCAGCCCACGTCCACCTAAGAATTCCCCGCGTCCACACGCAGCGTCCCAGCAGCAAGTACGAAGCGGGCCCTGTGATCGGCTCGTCACTAGGAAGGACCTACTTTCCTGAGAATCTAATGCGAGTCGTAGATGTGTTTCTCCCCAATAAAATGTGCATATCCTAATTCATCTAAAATTTAGCATTCATTTGCAGACTCCTCCTCAGGCCCCATCATGGAAATTTCAACTCCGCTTTCTGAGGACATTTAATTAACTGTGAATCTAATCACCCCCTTCCCTGGTGCCCTAGTCTGGATGGTCCTCCTCCAAGGGGTCTCTCCTAGATCCCCCAGTTGGAAATCCTCTCCCCTTCCTCACTCTCTGGCTTCTCGCCGTGTGACCCCAGGGGTCAGGGCCGCAGGTTTGTAGCACTGCCTGCCATGGCACCTGGAGGTGCAGTCCACGATTCATTTTTGCATGGAGCTCATGGAGTGAGGCCCCTTGTTCAGTACACTGGACGTGTGGGCCTCCCCCATGAGCACGAGTTGGATCGAAGTTGGCTTATTGCATCAGAAACACAAAAGAACTAGCAGAACTCTGGGTGAGGAGAATTTTGCATCTGTGAAGACGGTGGCTGGGAGGGCACGTATACAATAGCAAGGAAGTCATGAAGGCTATTGAATTTGTGAAGGCGGGGTTTGCTTATCAAAACTAAAAACACTGAAATTAAGAGACCGCGAACACAGAACGAGACAGCATGTTGTATTGGCGTTAACACTAACTTGTGTAGTAGGTAAGGGAGACATACCGCCCTCATTGTCCTGAGAGGTTAGGTAAGTCATAGACACAAATAGGTTTAAGAACGGTTTAGAGACTGCTGCAAGAATGTAGGGAGACCTAAATGAAAGACATCTTGTGTTCATCAGTAGGAAGACTTAATACGAGGGGGACCCAAAAAAACCCCGAAATTTATTTATAAAAAATTGTGTATTCTTACATGTTTAAACTTCAGTCACCTTCAAAGTACTCTCTGTTAGATGCAGTACACCTGTCAAGACACTTTTTCTGCTGCTCCTAAGACTTTTGAACGTGTCGATTTTGATGCCATTTAGTGCTTCTGCCATTTTTTGTTTCCTCTTCCACATCGGCAACATGTTATCCTTTGAGGACTTTTTCCTCCGGCAAAACAAACAAACAAACAAGAGGTTGCTGGGAGCAAGATCGAGTAAATAGGGAGGGTGGAGCACGGGGGTCATGCCAATGTTGGTCAGAAAGTGCTGAATGCTCAGTGCAGTGTGGGCAGGTGCATTGTCATGTTACACGCTGTTCGTGTGAATCACCATCATGAAATGGGCAAACACGCTGAAAGTGTGTCCACAAAAAGTCACTGAAGCCAAACGCAGCCTCTCACAACGCCAGCTGGCACACTGATGCCGATGGGTTCTTAGAAGACTCACCAAGCATGGGAAGCCTGTACTACAAGGGGTCCACCCTCCAGAAGGTGATTCCAGGTTTTTTGGACCCCTTCTCATATTGCCAAGATATCAATTCTACCCAAAGCAATCTATAGATTCAATGCAACTCCTATCAAAGTTTCAACAGCCATTTTTATGAGAGTGAAAAAGCCGATTCCCAAATCATAGGGAAACTCAAGGGGCCCCCAATACCCAGGACAATCCCAGAAAAGAAAAACAAAGTCACAGAACTTAAATACTTCCTGATTTCAAAACTTACTACAAAGCTTCAGTAATCCAAACAGCGTGTACTGGCAAAAGGACAGACATGAAGATCAATGGAACAGAATTGGGAGTCTGTGGCCAATTGATTTTTAACAAGTGTGTCAAGTCCATTCAATCAGCAAAGAACAGTTTCTTTAACAAATGGCTCTGGGGCAACTGGAAATCCACATGCCAAAAAGGGTGACATTGAACCACTACCTCTCACCATACAGACTCATTAACTCAGAATGGATAGATGACCTTAAGAGAACAGCTAAGCCCATAAAACCCTCAGAAGAAAACATAGAGGTTAATCTTCATGACATCACATTTGACAATGGATTCTTAGATTAAACACCAAAGGCATAAGCAACAAAAGAAAAAATGGATAAATTGGACTTCAGCAAAATTATAAACGTGTATACCGAAGGACATTATCAAAAAAGTAAGAAGACAATCTGCAAAGGGGGAGAAAATATTTGCAAGTCATCTATCTGATAAGGATTTAACATTCAGAATATAGAAACTACTTCTACAACTCAACAACAAAAAGACAATTCAATTTAAAAATGTGCAAAAGATATTTCTCTAAAGAAGATACACCACTGGCGCTAAAGTGCATAAACAGATGTTCAGAAGTATCAGTTATTAGTAAATGCACGTGAAAACCACAGTGACATACTCCCTCACACCCTCTAGGATGGCCATAGCAGTAACTAAAAACTGGAAAAGAAGATGTGGTGACAGGACAATGCTTGTTCATGGCCTGTGGGATGGTAAACGGGGCCCCTGCCGGAAAACCGTCAGGCAGTCCCTCAACACACAGAACAGTTTTGTAAACACAGAATAAACACCTGACTCAGCAGGTGCACCCCTAGGTGTGAACCTGAAAGGATGAAAACCAGGACTCGGAGAGATGCTGGCATGTGAATGTTCACAGCAGCGAAGAGGTGGAAACAATTCAAGTATCCATCAGCAGGTGACTGAACAGACAGAACATGGTCTGTCCTCACGGTGGAAAAGTATTCGGCCTTAAAAAGGAATGAAGCCCCCACACCCACTAGCTGCAGCGTGTGTGGGGGAAGCCGTGAAGACACTGCTCTGTGCTCATTGAATAAGCCAGACACAAAAGGACAAATCCCGTGTGACCCACTTAGATGAGGTCCCCGGAAAATTCAGAGGGACAGAATGCAGAATGGTGGCTACCGTGGGCAGGGGAGTTAGTGTTTCATGGGGACAGAGCTTCCATTTGAAGGGATGACAACGTTTTGGAAATAGTGGTGGTGAATGTACTTAATGCCACTGAGCTGTACGTTTTATTTCAAGAAAGATTTAAAGAAATGTGCAGCTTATACCTTCAGCATAGGTCACGGAGAACACGGTGGGCTGAACCACTGGCCTTCGCAGGTCATGGACTGACTGTCCCAGAACTTCTGTGGGACATCAGTGTGAGTGACAGGGTACCAGAGGGGAGGGACTTGTCTGGCCATGGAGGCACCCCTGGGACCCGTGTGACCGACTGAGGATGGGCGTTCAGTTCTGCAGGAACCTGTCCTCAGTGCCAACAGGTGCGGTGACTGCAGACATTCCTCCGCAGAATGGGATGGCCCTCACGTTTCTGGGGAATCCACAGCTGCTGGCCACCAGTGTGCTTTGAGCACAGATGTCACTCAAGTAGGGAACGTCCTTCAGGCACAAAAGAGTCACTTTTTTCCAAAGGATAACAATAAAAAAAAACTATTAATTTACTGTTAAGAAAGGCACACACGCGTGCACATGCTCACACACACTCACACACACACGCGCGTGCGTACGCTCACACACACACACATGCGCATGCTCACACACACTCACACACACATGCGTGCATACGCTCACACACACACACGCGTGTGCATGCTCACACACACTCACACATACACACAAGCATGCGTACGCTCACACACACTTACACACGCACGCGCGTGCGCATGCTCACACACACTCACACACGCACAGGCGTGCATATGCTCACACACACTGACACACACACTCACACACACACGCGCGTGCGCATGCTCACACACACTCACACACACTCACAGACACACGCGTGCATACGCTCACACACACACGTCCGCACGCTCACACACACACACGCGTGCGTACGCTCACACACACGTGCGCACGCTCACAAACACACGTGTACACACACACATGTGCGTGCTCACACTCACTCACACACATGTGTACACACACACACACACACACACACACACCAGTTACGCTGTTAGCGGTGACTCCCCGTCGGACACGCGTGCAGACCAGCACTTCCCCTTTCTTCCCCAGGTGGCACGTACGGCCAGGCTCTCGTCATGGACCCGGTGGAGCTCTGGGGCAGCTCCCTGTAGGCCGGGCAGCGTCCTGGCAGTATCCGGTAGGGTTCTACCACGGCAGGAAAGAGACCCAGCTGAGGGGTTCAGGGAATTTGGGAGGGGACACCTGGGAAAGCAGGAAGCGCAACCCTTCCTAATGGCAGAGACCATCTGTCCCAGGTCCCAGCAGAACTCACTGACCCTCTGCCCTGGCCTCACCGTAGGTGCCACACCCTGGGTGAAGGCCTCCAAGCCAGGGTGGGTCACGTACCCCTCTGTGAGCGACCCAGGCCAAGGACAGAATGGATTTTGCTTCCTAGACTTCTCACGGGGCAGGAGCTGGCACCTGCCCCAACACAGGAGGCGACACCATCCTGGAAAGGACACTGGGGGCCAACGGGAAGCAGGATTGGATGGGGGACAGCCACCGCCCAGCACTACTCACGTATTTTATGAAATCACCCTCCTGCCCCGCTCTGAAGGGACACCCAGACCCCACAGGACTGACAAGCAGGGTCGGCCCCACACGGGCTCCGTAAATACCTCCTCTAGGAGCCGTAGGGGGTGCGTGTGCAGCTGGAGCGGTGGTGCCCGATGGGAAATCCACGCGTCTTTCACTTGGGCAGAACAGCCCACGCCCCCACTGCTTTCGTACAGATGACGACGCGGTCCCCAACATGTTGGCACCGTGGTCGCAGACCCCGGCTGAGGCTGGGCCTTGTCGGCGGTGGGGCACTGCTTCCCCAGGGCAGGCGCGGAGGAGTTCCCTGGACAGAGACATGGAAGTCTGGTGATGTCGCCCCCTTCTCCTCGTGCAGCCAACCACCAGACCATAGAGTGACTGTCCTGGGGGGAGGGACAAGTGCAACCTGCTCTTTCCTGGTCTCAACAACCTGCACATAGGTGCTGGGGCCAGGTCAAAAGCAGGCAGGAAGCCAAGAGGGGGTCAGGGTCCAGCCGGCTGGCAGAGGGGCACTCGGGGGCCTGGTGCTGTGGTGTGGGGAGCAGGCCAGGGTCGGGCTGCAGGAGCAGGGGCTGAGGTCAGTCACAAGGAGCATCCCACAGGAGGCGTCAGGCCAGGTGGCGATCAGGAGATGGGCAGGAAATAAGCCCACCCCGTGCCAGGCCTGTCACCCTCAGAACTGTGACAATGCTCTCCCAGTCCCCTTTTAGCACATGAACGTGAGCACGGCCCTCACCTCCCCAGGGTGGGGCACAGGGCCAGGTAGGGGCAGGGCCAGGGCTTGCACTCCAGACCCTCTTGGTCAGAGGAACCAGCAAAGAGGACATGAATGGGGACAAGCAAAGATGTGGGATGGGGGAGATGCCTTCCTGGAAATCAGGAATTGAGGGCTGGACGTTGTTGCCCCAGGGGAGACTGGCTTTAGCTACCTAAGTCCTTCTCTGTCCTTTCCTATCCCCTCGTGCAATGACTGAGTGACAGCCATGGCAGTGACATTTGCACAGAGGTGAAGTTGACCAGGAATTCAAGGCCAGGTCAGAACTCGATGCACATGTATCCAGCAGGTGGGTGACTCTCAGAGTGCTGGCACCAGGATGAGAGTTTGCACATGGGAGAGTGTGGCCACTGGATGCCACCTGCCCAGGCAGAGGGTCTGAGGAAGGCACAGTGTGGTTGGTCCTGTGGCTCCTATAACCCCGTGAGTCAGGGGTGAGACCATCAGGGCTTGTCCTCTAGAGAGGCACACGCAGTGTGCAGAGAACGTTTTCCACGCCCCCCGCCTGCCCTGGTCGTGTGTGTGCTTTCTTGCACTGATGTTCCTTTTTCCTGTGATATTTGAAATCATGCAACGATGAAGCCAGAGCAGATGACACCAACAGCTATTAAAGTTCAGTCGTATTTCCTCTCTTGCCTTTTCATCACACTGACTAAAAAAACATTGCCTTTACAACAAAACTATCGGTGCAGTCGCTGCTAACAAGACTTCTGTGCCCATCCTGTCCTTGGGACCATGACAGGAGTCTCGGGGACTGGTCCCACTAACAGATGAGGAAAACTGAGGCCCAGAGAAGGGAGGTGAGCAGCCCCGGGTCACAGAGCAGCTCAGGGAGATAATCCTGCAGAGTTGGACCCAGCCTACGCTCTATTCCCTCAGACGTGTCACTGCCACCCCCTCCACCCCCCCACCACAGACCCCCATGGTGGGACACGCAGGGAAGACGCCTTCCCTTCTCCGTCTGAGCCAGCACGGGATGGTTCTGTTCTCAAGGGAAGAGATTGCTCAAGTGAGAATAATCAGTATTCCTGGGCCACCCCTGCCCGTGTATCTGCATTATATCCTGTTACTCTGAAGCTTGCAGAATTGTGGCCCAGGGCTCTGGTGGCAGGACCTAAATGCATGTGGCAGCTACGGCCTCCAGGACAATCCTCCAAGGAGGTTAGGATTCGCTCACTGGTTAACAAGTGTGGACAGCAATTATTTATTCGCTGTGTGTTTGTGGAGCGGCCCTGTTTGGAGTGTGTGGGGAGACAGACGGACGTTTAGAAAGTTAAAGTGAAACCGAGTGCTACACCGTCCATTTCAAGGTGAGGTCCTGAAGAAATGCCACCTCACTTCTGCCCCTGGCTGGTGTTTCCCTGTCTGGTGAACACAGGAACACGCTGTCTGCAGGGTCAAGGGCATTGCCTAAAACCTGGAGCTGCCTGCTTGTGGGCAGTCCGGGGTTTTAGCCGCTAATGCAGCTCCGGACAGAGGGAAGCAGCCCCCCACCTCCAGTCACAGGCCGCCCCGGTGCGTCCGGGGCCCTCGTGTTCGCATGTGGCTGCAGCCACGCTCCTCCATCTGAGTACTCAGCAATCCATGACAAGCCCGTCCCTGAGCGAACCCAAACCAGGTCAGAATCGGGGATTCAAGCGTCCAAACGAGTGCGCATACCAGCAGAGCCACATAGTAATGATAGTAATGAACACGAACCAACCACCCAACATCGAAGACCCAGCTGTGAACCACGCTAACCCCGCAGCCAGAAGGAAAGCCTCTGAGAGCCGAGCGGAAGGATGGGGGGTGGGGGGGGCCATGCGCTGGGCACTGGGCCTCAGGGGACAGACCCTGGCCCACCTTGTGTCCACTTTGGGATCAGGCAGTGACTCCTCCAGGCTCAGAGCCCCCAGGCATACCTCGATTGTCCCCAGGCTTCCTTGGGTGACACCGGGGCATCCCCAGGCTGCTCTGTGGGGGGAGGGAATGGCGTCAGGGCCCTGCTTGGGGGATGCAGGAGGCACGGCCTGCAGGCCCCTCAGAACCGCCCTGCGCTGGCTCGGATGAGGAAGGAAAGGTGTTCTTCCCTGCCTGTCCCACGGCACTGGCCGCCACCCCTCTCAGCGGCTACAGGCCGGATGGGAAACCTGCTGCAATCCCAGGGACCGCAGGCCTTCCTGGCTGCGAGACGGTGGACCGCCCCTCCCTCGCCTGGAGGGCCATCCTGCCCCAGAGGGTCCCCTGCCACTCCGTGGCCTCATCACACACTGCCCCAGGGACATGGAGTAGAGGGCTCACCTTTTCCCCTATTTGGGTGCAGTTGGGATCATGGTGAATACTTTCCTTTTTGCTCTCCATCAGCTTCAAATGTTTGTAGATGTCCTGCGGGCAAAAGAGCCGCTTTAGCTCTGATGAGGAGCCCGGCTCCCGCAGGGGCCTCTGCGTGTGGAGCGCTGACGTCACCGGGAAAATCACCCGCGCTCCCCACTAACTTCCTGTGCTAATCAGGGGCTCACATTTTTCAAAATGACATCAGACTTTTATTTTTCAAAATGACATCAGACTTATTTTCCATTTTAATAGCCTGGTTATTTCATTGATTTTTTTTTTTTTTAATAATTCGATTTCACTTTCTGGTGCAATTTTTCATCTGGTTTTTTTTTTCTTTTCTTTTTTTTGTCCCTCCATACCAGAAAACGCTCACTCCCACAGTGGCTAAACTGTTACAAAATCAGAATTTTCTTTTTCTCCTTTATTTCTTTTTATTTTTCAATTATATTTGATATTCAATATCATTTTATTTTATCTTATTTTTATTTATTTATTTATTTGTTTGTTTTTGCTTTTTGGTATGTGGGTAGCTCCCTGGCTGGGAATCGAACCCAGGCCACACTGACAGCATCAGCGCCGAAGCCTTAAGCCACTACACCACCAGGGAACTCCCCTATTTTATTTTTTAATTCATTTTTATTGTTAGACTTATTGGGGTGACATCTGTTAGCAAGATCAGAATTCAACGGAGGAATTAGAGGAGTAATCCTCGTTTGCTATTTGCTAATTACCTAAATAATTTCACAGAGTGTTGGAGCTTTTAGTGTCATTAAGGATCTGGGGCCATTCCTGAGGGCGTCCCTGGGTCCTGGCCCTCAGATCCCTCCTGCCCACAGGACTGCACACTTGTCACTGTTTCCATCAGTTCGAGGAGGAGCCTAACCTCTTCAGCTGGCTTTGAGAGGATTTACACTTTACTGGGAAGCTGTATGACATTTATACACCTGGAGGGTCACTGTCACTGCCCTTGGGTCAATTCCATGCTGTGAGGGGACAGGTGGGAATTACTCATGTGACTATGACACAGTTGGGACAAAAGCAGATGCCAGGACTCACGGGCCTGGGACACTTAGCGTCCTTTGGTTTATATTTTGCTGGACTTTTGTTCGTTTGGCCCTCGTGTGGCTCGTTGTCTGCCTCTGCAGGGCTTTTTCTCCAGTTGGCTTTCACGCCCTGCTTGGTTCCCCAGGAGGCATCCTGGTAAGGACAGGTGCGCTTGTCCTGGGCCTCGCAGGTCCTGCCCAGTCCTCAGTGTTACATGGGGCAGGGGAGGTGGCACAGACCCACCAACAGTGGCCCAGGCGGCCCCAGCCTCGTCTCCAGACATGAAGGGCCCAACGGAGCAGAGGTGAACTCTGTGCTGCCCCGGGCTCCTCCCCGAGGCTCAGTCACAAGCACAGGACTTCCCCAGGCAAAGGCCACCACAGGACTGCAGTGATGCTCCTGGGTTTTCAATCCAGGAGGAATCAAAGATACGTACACGCCCCAGGCACTTACTCAGTGTGAAGTCCTTCCTTCCGTAATACCTGCGTGATGATGACAGGAAACGAATGGCCGCCCAACAGGAAGAGCACACACTCCACCGTACTTCTCCCCGCAAGAACGACGCCATCCCCCTGTTGTCTACCTTCCTGCTTTTAGAAGGTAGGACCTCTCTCTAAAGAATGGAGATTAATTCTGAACTAACATCCCATTTGAAGCAAAGCTGCACCGTGATGAAATACCTCATGGCTGTCCCTTCAAAAAGTTCTCTCTAACCCATCAGCTGTGACCAAAATTGGTACTAGGCACAGGGTGGGGACAGGCACGCGAGCCGGGTCACTGCACTGAGCTGCTGCCCATCACCCAGGGGACACATGTGACAAAACCCAATGGGATGGACCGAAAATAGTCAACATGATGAAAACCAAGGATCTACAACCAAGAACCATGTGTCCAGCAATGCTAGCATTCATAATTGAAGGACAGATAAAGAGCTTCTCAGATAAGAAAAAGCTAAGAATTTATCACCACCAAACCAGCACTACAAAGAATGTTAGAGGGACTCCTTTACAATGGGAGGGGGGATGAGAGAGTGGGTAACATAAGGGAAAGGAATGGAGAAATTGGTATGATTGTTAATAGAAAATTGAAAGCAACAAAGAAAGAAAACACATGGACACAGTCAATAATTTAGTAGTTACCTGAGGGGAAGGAGGCAAGAGGGTTAGGGAGAAGGGACAGGGACACAAATACATGGTGATAGAGAACTGACTCTGGGTGATGAACACATCACACAACACGTAGAAGATGTAATGTAGAATTGTACACCCGGGGCCTATGTAATTTTTACTAATCCATGTCACCCCGATAAATTAAAAAGGAAAGGACCAACGGGCAGTGGTGAGAGAGAGAGAGGAGCCGGTGTGTGTGAGTGCGTCAGGTCACCCCTTACCCCTCCAGACAAGATCACCTCAAATCCCCGCGGGCTTTCACAGCTCTACAGGCCACTCCAAGGTCTTCTTCAGCTGGTCAGTCCCGTGTGTGATGGTCACCCCTACTGCCTGGCCCCCACATGCAGAGACAAGCCCCGGCCCCTTACTGATGTCCCCCAGATCTCAGGCTCAGAAGACAGTTTCTGAGTGGTGGACGGGGTGCCTGGCTCCCAGGAGATGGACAAATACTTGTGGGAGGCATTGATGGAAGGGCTCTTAAACGCACACAGCCCACACCTTCGTGCTGAGGTGTCTTTGACACTGGCCACGCCCCCTGCCCCTCCCCTCCACCGTCACCTGGAGACCGGGTTGGAGAAGCGGCTGGATGGGAAGGCGGTGGGGGCCCTCAGGACGCGAGCTGCCTCCCGCTGCCCCCTTGGCTGGTTTCCCGGTCCCCTGCCTGTGGCCCGTGCTGTCCCTCCTTCGCACTCAGGGTTCGTGCTTGCCACTCACGCTCTCCAAACTGAGCCCTGTGTTGTTAGAGGCCACACGTAGGAAGTCACACTTAAAAAGAAAAGCAAGAGGACGGCTCCTCTGACAGTCGGGAGGGCCTTACTCTGGTGGAGGGAAGGAGGGCGATACCACATGGGGCCCAGGACCCTCCGTAAGCTGCTGCGACTGTTTTACCCTCAGGCGGGGAGACTCAGGTGTCCGCTCTGTGATGGTTCTTCAAACAACGCTTTGCCAGGACCACCTCTCCCTGACGTGTCCCCACGGCCAGACACGCCCGGTGTGCACCTGGGAAGGGCCCACATCTGCACGGCCACCACCCTCCCTGTCAACCACAACCACCCCAGGATACGTCCTGTCCTGGTTCTCCTCACCCGCGGCCACTGCCACACGCCAGCATCCTGGACACCCCGGTCTCCTGCTGTCCCCACGTGATCAGCACAACATGGAAACTATAAAAGTATGCGTTGCACAGAGCTCTGCTTCCAAATTCAGACCCCAGCTCCACCCTGAGTTCTGCCCCACACTGGTGGCTCTGTCCAGGAAGGCACAGGCATGTTCTGAGGGAGGACATTAGTACTTGAGCACACGGGGGGGCTGAGTGACCACACAGCTGGATTCACCTCAGTTCCATCCCTAATGGTCGCGTAAGAGAGACCCATGTGGCCATTGTCCCCAGCCTCCCCGGCCAGCCTTCTACCACCTTCAGCTGCAGCTGCCTCAGATCCTCCAGTCTGCTGCTCAGGCCCACGCTGGCCTCGCCACCCCCTGCCTGGTGACATGGTGACTGCTCCTTGACAGTCTGCAGAGTCCTCACGGCAAATAGATGCCGAGGAAGTTTCCATGGACGCAAGTGCAACTGCCCACCTCCACCTTTGCACAGCTGGCCGGGGCCTGGGAACACTTCCTGACCTTTGCAATGCTACTGGTGACCCTAGTGACCAGACACGCTTTCTCTTTGAAGCTTATCTGTGGCAGACACGAGGGACCCAGACTGCCCCGTGTGTCGGGTGGGACATGCAAATATTTGCTTGTTGAAGCAAATGTTTAGCCTGGCGAAGAGGTGAGGACGTTCTAACTGGAACAGCTCTCCTGCGTGTCTACAGGGGGACAGGCAGGGGCCACCAGTCACACTTGCTGCCCTGACTGTCCTTATCTTTCCTGCCCCACCTATGTGCCTCTCTGAGCTCAGTTCCCTCAAGCATCAAATGGGGGTGACAATCTCTGCTTCTCAGGACCCACGGAGGCTTAAATGACACAATGTAGGTAACCTACCCACCCAGCACAGAGCTGGGGGTAGTGGCCCTCCCACTGCTAGCTCTGCTTGTCCCTGCCACCTCTCCTTCTCCCATGCCTCAGGGAGCACTTCACGTAGAGGAACATGACTACCTCAAAGGGCAGCCATAACGGGCCAGTGTCTCCCCGGCTCCCAGGCCTGAGACCCATTCCAGGCCCCACCCAGCAGCCTCCCAGGAGAGTCCCCAGTCCCCGGAGGCCCTGCCCTAGGGAGGCGCCTGCCCAGAGGCCTGGCCTCATGCGAAGAGCCCAGACTGAGGTCTGAAACCACAGCAGGTGAGAGCTGGGGGCGGAAGCAGGCCAGAGAGGGCGGCAGGTCTGCCCGAGTTGCCCAGGTTGTCAGTGTCAGAACCAGGACGGAATCGTGGAGCTCGGCCTGTCTGCCACGCTGCCCTGTCCTTTCCCCCCAAATACCCTCAGAGCTGGCTTTTCCTTATTTCCCTTGGGCAGCGATGGAGAACCCCATGGGGAGGTCCTAAGACAAGCCAGGTACACTTTGGAAACTTAGTGGTAAAACAAGATGCCCCATGGTAAAGAAAACACTGGAGAAAGCCTGCTGGTGACAAAGCAAAGAGGTCCTGCCCACGTGCTAGCAGGGGCATGTCGCCCCTCTGGTCCTGTGTTTGCCCTCGCCCTCACCGGGCATGGGTGCAACGGGGACCTCCGCGGGCCCAGGTGCCCACCACGACACAGCAGTAACTGTCATTACTGGGCCGTGGCTCGCACACCCTGGGAGGGGAAGAGAGGTTTACTTTCCTCAGAGACTCTGCCGCCAGGCAGACGGGACTTATGCTGCCACAATGACCTCCCAAGTGACAGTGCCCGGGCCAGGCGGGCGGGCAGGCTGCTGTCTGCCGTGTCCTGTCTGCTGGCTCTGTGCTTGAACTGGCCACCGGCCACGGATCCCTCACTACCTCTGCCTCTGGGACCTGGCACATCCTCCTGAACTCTGGAACTCATCCTCCAGAATGGCCTCCACAGCCGGAGGCCACCCAGTCACATCAGGCCATCGAGTGGGGAGGACAGCCACCCCCAGGAAATCAGGAGACAAGGGAATCGTGGAGCTCAGCAGCCGCTGCCTGCATCGGACTGCACGGGCCCCCGAGGCCAGCGCACTATGGACTGTTTTCCTTCGAGTAGCCACGTGAGTATGTGTGCGTTGGTAAGAGAAGGTGAGCCCAGGTCAGAGGAGGGCTCTCCGAGGAGGTGGGGTGTAAGGGTGAGGTGTAAGGGTGAGGTGGGGTGTAAGGGTGGGGTGTAAGGGTGTTGGCCACCTCGGGAGGGAAGGATAAAGTTGGGAAGTGACAGAACAGCTGGTGCAAAGGCCCCGAGGAGGCCCACGTGGCCAGAGCAGGACAGGAGGGCCGAATGGTAAGAGGCGACGCAGAAAAGTTAGGGGCTGAGTCACCAAGGGTCCGCAGGCCAGGAAGGGGTTTGGGTGTCACGTGATGTGTATCAGGACACCTATTAAGGGTCTGTCGATAATGGCAATCCGAACTTTAGACACTGGCTTGTCCTGTGAAGACAGAGAGAGGTTCTTAATTTCAGTAAGGTCAAGAGTATTGGACTTGGGTGCCTTGGTTTGTACTTTTTGTGTGTGTCTTGGTTAAGAGCCCTTCCTTCCCCACCATGAGGTCATAAAGATGTTTCTCTTCTGGTTGGAAAGTTTCGTGTTTACACGCAGGCCTCAAACGCAAGTCAGGCTGTGTGTGAAGCCAGCTCCCTGCTGCTTGGCTGAGTGACTTTGAGAAGGTCAGGTTCCCGTGTCACCTCCTGACAAATGAGAAGTTAGATTTGGTCACCCACAAGGCTCCTTCCCAAGCTGCAGTGACAAGGACTCGGTCCTCCCCACTTCAGCCTGTGGCCAGAGTGACACTCTGGTCATCACGATGGTGAGATCGTCCCACAGATTTCCATGGGCCCCCTAGCAATGCAGCCACGTGGACACCATATTGGCTGCCCTCCCCCCCTTCTTTCTCCTCTGAAAACAAACCAAAGCATCTCAAGGCAGGTCTCCCAAGGTCCACCTCCTGGCCAGAGCTTTGCTTTAAGTCATTCCTCTTTGACCTTGGAGTTATAACTATTACCTGGACTAGGCCCAGGGTGAGAGGGGGAGCCACGGCCACTGGAATTGTTATCGTGACCATGTATCCAACCACACCGGCCTTTCTGGAAACCCCAGCCCCCAGGAGGCTCCAGTGTGGTGGTGAAATGCTCTCAAACTTGCACAGAAAGAGACTCTGAGAGGAAGCTTGGCAGGTCAGTGACCAACTTCATGGAACGTCCTGGGAACCCGTGACTGGTGCTCAAACAAACATGCACACAGATCAAAACCTAGTCTCAGTGTCCTCCCTGGGTGTCAGGCCAGGAGTGACAGCACGTGGTCCACGAAGGCCCACCCTGGAGAGAAGGCCTGGTGAGGAGGACCCGATGTTCACAGATGCACGTGACGAAGCTCAGCCCAAGTGCATTTCGGGATAGAGGGGTACATGTAATCAAGGTGCCGAGCAGAAAGGGGTGGCATCTCACGGCACGCAAGTGTCGAGAAGGAGCCCAGGAGGCACTCCGGAAAGGAGAGACCTCTACCCATTGGGTCCTAGGTCCTGCCAATGCAGAGACCAGCTGTCTCTCCGTCCTAGTGGAAAATTCCTCTGACCAGGGAATCTGATTGCCATGAAGTCGGTAATGGTTTGTTTTCTGTCAACTACACTGGGGCCACAGGGTGCCCAGATGCTTGGTCGAACATTACTCTGCTCAGGGTGTTTCTGCAAGGGTGTTTTTGAACGAGTGTAACATTTAAATGGACAGACTGAATACAGCAGAATTGCCCTTCCTAATGTGGGTGGGCCTCGTCCAGTCAGTGGAAGGCCTGGCTAGCATGAAAGGCTGACCTTCTCTTGAGGAAGAGAGAGCTCCTATTGCCTACCTGCCGTTCTAGCCTTTAGTGTCCGGCTAAAACATCGGCGTTCCTAGGACTTGCACAGTGGGGCTCACCCCATAATTCCCCTGGTCCTCAAGCTTTCAGACTTGGACTGGAACCTCTCCTCTGGCTCTCCTGGGTCTCCAGCTTGTCAACTGTAGTCACTGGGACTTCTCAGCCTCCATCATCACGTGAGCCAATTCCTTACAATAAATCACTGTGCGTGTGCATGCGTATGTGTGTGCGTGAGTCCAGTCTCTGCACTCCGCAGGGCCAGTGCTTCAGTCCCTGGGCAGTCCTTCAGTCTCTGTGCGTCAAGGCCCAGCCCAAAGCTGGCAGGTGGGCGATACTCAAGTGTAGCTTTTGACTCAATCTGCACAGAGGCACAATCAGCAGGTGACTTGGAGGACCCCCAGCCACCCTAACAAGCAGGGACAGAAAGGGCCTGCACCCCAGGTATTTCCCACCTCCAGGACACACCATCGGCCCTTGCTTTCAGGGAAAGCCCTGCATGTCCCCAGGGCCTCCAGGCAGGCTCTGCAGGGTGAGGAGGGGCTCCCCATTGCAGGGCGGGCTTCCTCTGAACCCGGCTCATGGGCATGCTGGTGTGTTTTCAAGTGGTTTTAAAACTTGTAGAAACTAAAGGGCCATGCCAGGGCTGTGATGTTTCCTTTGATGCAAGACTGACCTTCAGGATGAGTGACATGGGCTGGTCCCAGGGCAGCAGTGTCCGCATGGAGGACCCCGCAAGCCTCTCATCCAGCTCCATCCCTGGACCGGAGCGTTCACTCTGCGCCTTCTTCCTAAACCTCCGTGTTCAGAAGCATCCTAACCACAGTGGGAGGAGGCGCCAGCGGCTGCCCCCACCCCAGCCCCATGAGCCTCTTGGCCCAGTGGCCTTTCACTCTGGGCCCTTCCTCCTTTGATTTCCTCTTCATGAAAATCTGTCTCCTTCTCCATCACTGTGTCCAGCTTCAGTGAATAGCTGAATGGTGTCAGCTGTGCTGGGGACTCTGGGGGACCTGGGCATGCATTTGTCATCTCTGATGTGATGATTCTGGATGTCCTTGATGCCATAGGATTTGAAAGTCAGAAGGTCACCTGGGGATGTCTGAGCTCCTCCCTCGGCACAAGTAGGAAGTTCTAGAAGAACATGCATAGGACCAGCAGCAAAGGGACCAGACCCTTGGGGCTTCCCCCATGTCTCTTTGCGAGGGTATTTCTCCCAGTTCAGGCCTGGGCTCTTCTGGGGGGGGGGGGGAAGGCTTCCAGGAGGAGGGGGCATCTCTCTGTGGTCAAGGCCTTCATGGGTGTTGTCAGGTCTGACGGCCGCACCCACATCAACTCACGGAGTTCGACCTCGGAGTCCTGCGCCTGTAGCTCATCCATCATAGGGGGAGACCAGTCAGGGCCCCGGTTGGGAGCCGAACCGAAGGAGAAACAAGGTATAACAAGAGGGGCGGGGTCTCAGCTGATGCAGAGGGCCCCCTGCCCACCCTTCCAGCAAAGCCGCAGATGTCCTCGTCATCAGCCTGTCACCCCCCTTCTTTTCTTGCCTTCCCCCAGCTGCCCTGACCCCCGTGGGTTGACTCGATGGGGTGGCCTTATCAAAGGGCCGGTCTGGTAAAGCCGGTCCGTGAAGGTCACTCCCCGCCGGGGGACCAGCCGCCATGGAGGCACACACGTGTCCACACATGTGCACACGTGATGGGGACAGGTCAATCCACGTGCTGGAGAGCAAACCCAGTCACTGCACATGGCAGAGAGACGACACCGTGTGGGTGGCCCACGGTCGGGCCTGCGGCTGAGTCCCAGGACGTGTCTTATTTCACCCCGAGGTGGCGGCTGGAGAGCACGGGTGCCGGTGACGTAACCTCCTTGTAGACTCCATGGAACACAGGAGACAATGAACAGACTTCCTTGGCGTAGGGCACAATGTAGAAGAGCCTACCCAGCCGCAGAGGGGACAGGGGTGTCACCAGGGGCCCAGGAATCCCTTCGGGAAAAAGACAATCGTCCTCTTGATGTTTTTCCCCAAACGGACAAATCTGACTTGTCCACCACAAATTCGACTTGTGCACAACCCGCTCACCGCTGATAATCTCCATGGCAACTGCCTGTCCCACGGGGACACAGAAGCTGTGGCGAGGGAGGGAGAGCTGCTCCCCGATGGTTTCCTTCTGGAATGTTCCACAGAGTCAGCCGGACCAGCGGAAGCAGGGCTGAGGCCTCGGTTTACCTCGTGGGCGGGTGTTCCCGAGGAGGAACGGAGCTGGGCTGGCAGCTCGCATGCCCATCCCGGGGCTGCGCCAGGCTGGGGCGCCGGCGTGCACCTCCCCGCCGGCCCCCTGCCCCGGCTCTCGGACCCAGGACAACCCACTCCCCGCCCGATGCCCTTACCGTGTGGGAGCCTGGTGAGAGGGAGGCAGGAGCACGTCAGGACGACTCCAAGTCCTCCTTAGTCAGGATTGCAACTTTCTGCTTCTTTAATGTCCAGCTGCTTCTCCCTACGCAACACGGGGGTGAGGTATGGAAAGCTCTCGAACTGTGACGACATACGGTCCTCACTCGAGAAAACTCTGTCCCCTTTCCAAGGTGTCTCCCTTTCAGTCGGGCTTAGTGTAAGTCTGGTGACACGGTGGTGAGGGTAGGAAGTGCACTCACCATCCTAGATTCAAAGAATGAGATGCCTCTTGCCTGCAAAAACAGATGTGACTCGCTCTGGTGAGCAGGTGACAGGGCTGCCGCCCCTGTGGGTCGCTCCTGGTCACGCACAGTGGTCATGCTGCTGGTGGCTCCTTTCCCCAGTCCTGGGGGCTGCCCCTGCACTGCCACCAGTGCCTGCGGGCATCTGCGCCCCGGCCGCTCCGCTTGTCCAAGCCTGCAGCATTTCGTATTGTCTGCCATGAGACAATTGTCCCATTGTCCCCAGGTTAATGAAGTTTTTGGTCATGATGAGTGCAGACATCTCTGGGGCCTCTCTGCCCTTCTCCCGGGACAGACCAGCCCAACGTTCCCTCTCCCTGGAGTCTGTTCTATGGAGTTGGTCCCCACAGGTGCGTGTCCATCCATGACAGCCGCCACTACTGTCTGACTCGGCGACCCCAGGTCCCAATCACACTGCGTGGGACTGCGTGGGACCTGCAAAAATGAACAAAATCACTCACATGAGAGGCATTTATTAGGAGTTTGCTCGACAAGGGGGTCAGCCACTGTCACTTGCACTTGGCAGAGACGAAGGCAGGCAGGGGCGTGGGAAGTGTCACAGTGGCAAAGGGACAGCTCCCGGTGGCCCAGGTGGGAGGCTACAAGTGTGCTCACTGGAAGCCGGGTGCCCTGTGTGCTTGGTTGGGAGGCACGTTGGCCTTTCTCTGGTTGGTCCTATTTGGAAGTGAGGGCAAAAATGAGGGTCTCTGTGAGTCAGTGGTCGAGTCCTGGCCGTCAGGGGCCGAGTGCGGCCACCGCTCACCGTGGTCCGAGTCGATCCCAGCACGTCACGGTCCTCTGCCAGCACGTGCTGGAAATGAACGAGAAGTGGCAACAGGTGTGGGAGGACAGGGACACAGCTCTTCGTGCAACCAGCCGCAGGAGGGAACTCAGAACTCTGAGGGGACGGTCCCAGCCTCCCACAGCAGCCGCTGACCTTCCTCAGGCACCACAGCAACTTGGGATCACATGTGGGCCAGAACAGGAACAACGGAGAAGGCCGAGGCCGCCTCCAGGGGTGCGCACCCCGGCTTGTCAGAGTGCCCCACACGGGGCCTCTGCAGGGTCCCGTCCTCCCGCAGGGTCCCGTCCTCCCGCAGGGTCCCGTCCTCCCGCAGGGTCCCGTCCTCCCGCAGGGTCCCGTCCTCCCGCAGGGTCCTGTCTTCAGACGGCCCCCATTTTACCTGTGGAGGGAGCTCATCAAGAAAGTAGACCCGGACCATGGGTTTTTAACCAGGAGACGAAGACAGGGACTGAGGCCCCGCGCTGGCATGTCAGACGCCGTGCAGCAGGTGGCAGCCACTCCGCCCTCACGCCAGGCGGCCGTGTCCCCTGACATGCCCCTTGTCTGCACCACATCTGCCCCCACAACGTGCCTTCAAGCAGCACGATGATTGTAGGGTTTTCCCGAGGCCACGGATGGAGGCCTGGGGGCCGCCTTCAGTCCGGACATGTGTTTTGCCTGGCACTAATTTTAAGTCTTTTTAATGGCTTGTCAAGATTTTAAAATCAGGAGCTGGCCTTTCACCCCACTTTTCGCTTGGAAAGTGGGGTGATGTGCAATCCTGGGTCGTCTTCCCACTGAGGCCGCTTGTCAGACGTGCGGTGCCCTGTAGGAAGGGACACGGCTTCTCGTGTTCGCCACAAACACCGTTCTCCCTGCGGCCCCTCCTGTTTGTCACTGCCATGGACCGAATATTTGGGTCCCCCCAAGTGCGCAGGTTGATCCTAATCCCCCAGGCGATGATGCTGGGAGGCGGGGCCCGTGGGGGGGGCGGTGCTAAGCGGGCCGGGAGGGCGGGGCCCGTGGGGGCGGTGCTGAGCGGGCCGGGAGGGCGGGGCCCGTGGGGGCGGTGCTGAGCAGGCCGGGAGGGCGGGGCCCGTGGGGGCGGTGCTGAGCGGGCCGGGAGGGCGGGGCCCTCGTGGAAAGGATCCGTGTCCTTGCAGGAGACCCCGGGGAGCTGTCCCCGCCCGCCCGCCCCGTGAGGTTACAGCAAGACTGCAGCCCGAGAGACGGCCCCACAGGGACCTGACTGGGTGACACCTGACCTGCCAGCCTCTAGAACTGTGAGAAGTGACATCGTGCTGTCCATAAGCCACCCCATCTGCGGTTCTCTGTCATAGCAGCCCCAACTAACTGCAAGTCACCAACATGACTCGGGGACATGTGACCCCAAACAGCGCATGGACATCAGGGAAGAGCCCGTTATCCCTCTCCCCAGAAGGTCTATCTGATGCTGGAGGGTTGCTTTGGGGAAAATGCTGGGCACCGAAGAGCCGTGTGTTGTTCACAAGGTGACCTCGCACCTCCAACCTGGCCCTCTTTGGACTGAGGTGATGGGTACATTCTCTGTCTCCTGGTCCCTCTCCCTCCTCCCATGACAATTACCTCTCCTTACCCCAGAAATAAAGTGGTATGGAAGGGGCCAGAGTTGGCTAAAGTTGGCACAGCCTGGAGTGGACGTCTGAGAGGTCGGATGTGAGAGTTCTGATGCCTGGTACGTGCTGGGCTGAGCAGGAGCCGGTGGGGCCAGAATCAACCATGTGACTACCTCTCAGAACCTCAGTTTCCTCATCTGTCAAAGGGAAGAGGACTCACCTCCCCCAAGTTTGTGAGGCTTCACTGGGCCTCTAGAAAATGTGACCACTAGGGAATGTGGCTGGCCCTCAGCCGTATCCAGCTGGTTATGCTGTGGCAGTAAATAAACCCCAAACTCAGGGGCTGCCCGGCCCAGGTTTCTCTCTTGCACAGGCTACACACCTGTCATGAATCAGCAAGGCTCTGCTCAGCCCCACCCTCCCACAGGGTGCAGGGTCCACCCCACCCCCTCGGAATGCCACCAGTGTCAAGAACCTGGCTTGTCAAGCCCTGGGCTTGGAGGCCTCTTCCCAGGAGAGGCACTTGACTCCCATTGCATTGGGCCCAGTAAGTGACAAGTCATCTCCAGCTTCAGGGGATGGCCCCAAGTGTCACAGCACACCCACACAGCACAGCTGGCTCCCCAGCTCTGGCACCCTTTCCCAAGGAGACCTTCCGGAGAGGTTTGCCCGAAGAGATAGAAGAATTTTAGGTCTAACAATGAAATAATAATGACATATCTCAATTTTTAAAAACCCAGGACAAGATGCCTCCTTTGCTTCAGCACGTGAAATGGGCTTCTTCACACCCAGCCAAGCCTTCTGGGTTTCCAGCCGGATGAGGACCTGGGCATGTATAGCTTATTGGCACTGCTCCCATATGTAAAACTTTGACCCAACAATGGCGCCATGTTAAGTTGTTAAGGCCAGGCTCCCTCCAACTCAGGGTTCCCCTTGAATTAAACATAATTCGCACATTGACCTGAGATTGTTCAATGCAGAATGCAATTAGATACTTCTTGCCAGTTCTCACAAGCATTCACCTCCCGTCACTATGGTGTAAAGAACTCTTTGGCGGGGGTGGGGGGGTGGGGGGGGTGTGTGTGGGGGGGGTGGGGGTAATGTGTAGGTTCTCTGGGTGTCACAAGGAATTAGAAAAGTGTAACCTCCACCACAGCCTTCAGTCTGCTCCCCAAAGGGAGAAAGAGCTACGTCTCCCCTGCTGGGAAACGCACAGCGTGGAGATGGACTGGGGCGGCCTGTGCGATCGCCTTCCCGACACAAGGTCGCATCGTCGTGAGGCCTCTCTACAAAGGCCAGGGAGAGCGACTACGCAGACTGCCCTGTGCACATGGAAAGGAAACACACTGACCCCCACTGTGCCTGGGCTATTGGGACTTTGTTTGATACAAAGGAAAAGGAAAGCAATTTGAGAAATGCCCCCAAAAGTCCAGGTGTTCAACATTTTGAAAGGCCAAAACGTCACCGTTTAGAGTAAGAAAAGATATATTGATCAAGAAGGCTCCAAGTGAGAAGATGGGGGCCTTAGTGGTCCCTCAAATCCATCTTAAGGAAGTAAAGGGCAGGGAAAGTGGGAGGGGCAAGAGGTGATTGACCACTGCCGACATCTGCGTGCCAGCAGGGATCCGAGGAAGACTTCTTTGTGCCCCTTGACCTGATCTGAGTCTGGGCTTGAAGCTCCTGCAAATAAAAAATAAGCAACCATTATTTTTGTACACATTGCTCCACCTCCTCAGGAGAGGCACCTTCGGGCAAGAAGGCTGTGTTTGTAAAGCTCAAGCCCCAAGCAGGACTCCTCAATGACTAGCATGTCAATCTGCAAGAACACAGCAGCCTGAGTACGGTGGAGTCAGACAGGTGGGTGTTGCACGTGGTCACCTGGGGACCCTGTACTGCTCGTCCTGTCCTGGGCTCTGCTCTCAGCACAGCGCATCCATCACTATTTCAGCGGCACGAGAGCCCTACTCGGTAATGGCTGCTACTATTCTTTCTGCTCTACAGGTAAGAATTATCCTCAGCACGGAGTGGTCTGAACCTTACAGGACGCCACCAAGCACTGTATGGGCTCCCCAGCAACCCCTCTTGGGCCACATCAGCGGTGAGACCAAGGCACCCCGTCTCCCCTCGCCGCCCTGCTTTGCAGCCACCACCTCCCCGTTTCTCCTGAGAGGGGCGGGTGTCCCCGCAGGCCTGGATGTGAGGGACAGAGCTCTGCAGAGGGGCACGCCTCTGCTCCCGCCCCCGCCTCCCCTAAAATCATGCAAAGAGGCCCAAACTGTACAGACTGAGTCATGGCAACGCTGAGCTTCCAGCCAAGCCGGCCAAGTTTCGAGCCACTAAACGGTGCTGCCTCCTATGATTGTAATAGGATTATATTATAACCCAAATCCGAAAGACCACCCACTGCTTTCTTTATTGGATCCTTCCAATAAACTGGTCATGCTGGTAACACACTTCCCCACGGAAATGGAAAATGACGATTCTAAAATAAATCCGAAGGACACACCCGCCACAAGCAGAGGCGTCATGTGCAAAGCCGACCAGAGCCCTCTCTCCAGCCACTCAAGGCAGAGTCTCCGGGGCTCAGCCACCAGGGCTGGGGCGGGGGAGGGGGTCCAGGCCACGGGCTGCAGGCCAGGGGAGGCGGGAGAAGCCAGCTGGCAGCAGGAGGCAAAGGGCGGCGAAGACAGGAAAAGCATTTAAAGGCTGATACAAGCATTCCCAGGGCACTGACGGAAGCCAGCCCTTTGGCCCCAGGGACAGCCTGGGACCCAGGGGGCGGGGCTCGAGGCCACACCAGGTGGGCCTCATTTGCATAACATAACACCCAGCAGAGGTGCTTCCCCTGCGCGGCCTCCTAACTGGGCCTGGGTCCTGAAAAGAAACACTCACCTCCTCCCATCCCGGGGTGCTGGTTCCAAAGGCAGAAACTGCTTTTAGAAACAGTGGTAGAAATTGCTAGAGGAATAAAGGACGTCATTGAAGTACTTCAGGGACCCCCCGCCCCCCGACACGGGAGTTCCCAGGAAGCTGGCCTCCGGGGAGCCCAGCCCGTCACTATGACATTTTATCCCAGTGCGTCTCCTGAGAGCACCGCGGGGCATACTTTCACCTGTCTCCTCCCTCAGTGTGACCAACACAGCCTGCCAGGCCATGTCATTAGCCCTGCGTGCAGGTGAGGTGCCCACTAAGGGATGGACCCCCGGCCTATCAGAGAACGAGTCGCCTGGGCCCCAGAGCCTGTGCCCCCGAGGCCAGCTGCAGCCTCCATGGCGGGTCCAGCCCCGCATTCCGGATGCTGTCAGCCTCACTGGGAGGCCTGGGACGGGCATGGCAGCAGCACATCGCCGTGGGAGGAGGAACCAGACATGCAGCAGGAGAAGCTGAGAGAAAGTGGGGACGGAAGGTGGGGGAGCTGGGCCAGATCGGGGACACCTGGAGGGGGCTCCGTCAGGACTGACGTTTAGCAGAGAACACCAGCACCATTCCATCCCAGAGGACTTCCAGAAGCTTCCTTCCCACAGCGGGTGAAGGCAAAGCTCCGCCACCCTCCCTTCCACCTGCCCCGTCTCTCCATTGGCAAGACGCTCCTGCCACCAGCCCTCGGCGCCGTGGGTCCCCCTGGGCACTCCACCCTGATTCGCAGCGTTCCAGGAGTTACGTGTTTGCCGCTTCAGGAGTTGCTGTTGCAAATCATCTCACGAGGGGCCTTACCGCCCTGCCTGTGACTGCTGTCACACGGAGGAGCCGTGAGCCTAAGGGCCACAGGTTTACGGGCACGGCTGAGACAGGCTTTGTTTTCTGTATGTCCACTGCCCCAAGGGGTGTGACTTGTTCTAGGGCCGAGGTCTCCCCTGGCGCAGCCTGGCCGACGGAAGGCCTGTAGGAAGCAGCCACTCTCGGAAATGCCGGAAAAGCAGGGCAGACAAGCCGGGCCTACCAAGCAGCGAGACTCTGTAAACCCGAGTCTGATGAGAATCGTTGGCAGGGTACTAGAATGAGTTAGCAAATAGTGACTGGAGATAAAAAATAGAGCTTTGTTCAGAGATCAACCTCTGGATGACCTTGGTTACCTTCCACCCCCGACCTGCGCGGGGAGGGGAGAGCAGGAAGCCAGCAGCAAACAGTAAACTTTTCCGGGAACCAGAGAAGTTCCTGACTTCCTGCAGCAAAAACAACTTCCAAGTCCCTGCAAGGGAGACCCTGGGATCTGGGGTCAACGGGGCCTTGAAGGTGTCAGGCGACCTTGTGTGATTTTTCTAAGCATAGGGAGGTAGATAGGATGGACCTTTCCACTCTGCCCCCACTGAGGGAGGGTCATTAACCGTGCTGGGCAATTGGCTATTCACTGAAGAAAGACTGAAGTTTATAATGAAATAAATGTAGGACAATATGTTTATGACTTTGGAGTCCAGAGGGCAAGACCTTAAGCAAGACACAAATCACAAAAGCAGAGAGTGACGTCAGCCTTCATCGAATTGTGACACTTTTGATTCAAAATTGGAAATCACTAGAAGCTGAAATAAAAGACAGAGGGAAGAAGGTATTTGTAGCATGTAATACATTAACGTACTATACACCAAATACAAGAAGATAATCTGTCACACATTATAGTTCACATTCTATGTATTCATAGGATTTATACAATATTTGTAACATTATATTAAAACTAATACACATGCATCTACCTATGCACAGAAACATTTGCACATTTACATAAATTCTGGACTATTACCCAGGCTCTATCAAGGACTCCCATCAAGCTATAAGGAAAAACAACAACAACAACAACAACATCCAAGACCAACAACCCAATGGAAAATGCAGACGGGAGCTGGGCAGCTGGTTCACAGACAGTGCAGACAGAAGGTGGCACATTTTTCCCAGTGAGAAATACCCAGTGCCTTTTGGGATATCGGTGTTAAAGTGGTTATTAAGAAACAAAAGACTCAGAAAGAATGTTGCCCGCCCCCCTTTCCTGCCCAAGAGATCCATTCAGAAGGACGGGCTCCGGAAGGAAGTCTTAGCATATTCACCTGAGCCTGATTTGAATTCCGTCTGCTGGATGGGAGGGGGCGAAGCGGCCGGCGGCGGGGCCGCCCGTTTCCCACCGAAGCGAGAATTTCCTTGCAATGAGCGATCGCGCTCCCCCAGGCACCTGTAAACCGCCCGTTGTCACTTTTGAAATCGAAGGCCCCCTTCCCCCTTTCTCCTTTGTCCCAAATGGTCCGCTATTGCCTGGCTGTCCTCCGCATTTTCATGCTTACGTGAATTCCCCGTGCGCACGTATTAAAATTTGATTTTTCTCCTGTCAGGCTGTGTCTGGTGATTCGGATGTTGACCCAGCTAGACGACCTTTGAAAGTGGGAGGGGACAATATGATGATTTTTAGCCCCCACACTGTAAAATATGAGCCCTTTTGTGTGCAAGCTGAGCGACCCCAGGGCAGCAGGGCTGGGAAGAATGGGCTCCCATTTAAGACCCCCCTGACCACCATTCTACCGTACACGCTACATTGTATATGTGCAAGCCTTAAAGGGGCTGAAAGAAATTTCCTTCCTCTTCCAATGTGCATATGAGTCACCAACACTGATGTCCCACCTAGAGAGAGGCTAGCGTGAGCTGAGTGACCTCAGTTTGCACACTGGAGACACCGCCATCATTTTTCTCTTGCCCTCTTTCACTGTGATCTTTCCCCATTCACCCCCGTATTTGTTTTTTAACGAAGAGTTGTGTGCACCTTGCCAGCACCAAGTGCTGTGCTGGCTCCCAGGGGACAGCGGCCACCCTGTTTCTGATCTCGGGGCTGGGCAGAGGAGAGAGAGGGTCCTAGCCAGGGATGTGAGGGGCACTGACAAGATGGCCTTGGGGGATGCTGGGGTGTTCTTGGAGCGGGTGCTGAGCCCTGCAGAGGCCCCAGAGCAGCTGTCAGGTCCATGCCATGTGGGCCTGGGCATCCTGGCCAAGGCACACTGATCCCTGACCAACCGGGTAACTTCAAAGGCTTCGGGGCTTCTTTGGAAGAAAAAATGAGCATTCTCTGAGCTTCCGCTGTGTGCAGGGGCCACACGGGAACGTTGTGTACCCGTTACTTCAATAGTGTGGTGTCACTAGTCCTTGTTTAAAAGCCTGCGGCCCACGTTAAGCCTTCGGTTTATGGTATGGGTTAAGTGACCTTGCACCAGCAGGCTCAGGTGGCAGTGGGATGGTAAGCTGTCAATCATCCCCGCCCCCCACCCTCAGATCCCATCCAGCTCCCCGAGGGCTCCATGGCAGACACTCCGGTGTATCTTACAATAGAGCACACACTGTTGGAGATCTTGTCTAAGGGAGCCCACCTGCGAAAGCAGAACTGTCAGTCCCCACACTGGAGACAGGGACAGGCACCCCTGGACAGCGCAGGGTGCTCTCCAGTGCTGGGGGGCGCCTGGACCCCTGGTTTCAGCAGTCCCCAGGAGTAGCTGATCTACTACTTTGAAACAGACAGAAATAAGAATCACGTTTGAAACCCACTTTGGGCCTCTCCGTAGCTCTAAGATGTAGAGATGTGTGGCTCTTAGTCCCCCCCTCACATACATATAGGATCCCCCCCACATACATATAGGAAGCTGGGCTCCTGAGCACCATCTTGTCAGTGCACAGCTGCCTCACCTGTAACAGGTGCTCCACCTATTTTCCAGACTGTGTGGACCTGGGATGGATGAGAAACTGAGCAGAGTTTTGACTGATCCTCTGGTCTGCATTTGTGTCCCTCAGTCCCCTGCCAGAGGCTGTCGTTGTAGTCTCCCTGTCTTTTCCTGAGGACCCTGTAGCCTCTGGCCTCCAGGCCGCCCTTCCCTGTATCTCTGAGCTGCCCTCATGCTCCGGGGTCTCTCTGTCCTTGATGCTGGGCTCTTCGGTGCTCGATAAGCCAAGCCTTTTCCATATGGTGGTAGTGATGAGGGCCAAACAGAGCAGCCATCCCCCCACTTCACTAAAGACCCCTTTTCCTTGTTTCTTTAGCTCTTAGTTTCACCTTTTCTTAATTGCTTTCCTTATCAATTTTCTCTGGCTCCTCACCCCGAGCAACAGACTTTCCATCCTAAAACCACCTAGTGACAAGGGCATTAAAACCTATTTCTCTGATCAATGCCTTTAAAGTACTAACTGAATTATTTTCTCCTAATCTAGAAACCATCAGGATACTAGTGGTGCTCCAACAAGGTCTCCAGCCCATTTCAACCAAAGGAGTCAACATGGCGGGTCTCGAGACCTCTTCCCGCTTTAGATCAGATAGGGTGAGAGATCCGTGAGTCCCCAATAGGTAGGGACAACAACCATTTTCAGCAGGAAGCAGGTACAGAAGATGAGACCTTCACCCCTCAGCTTCCCATGGAGATTTGTGAGGATCATGTCTCTCAAGAGGATGTGAGGAAGGCAGACAGAATAGGGAAATCTCGACCTCCCCCATGAGACTGCCTGCTGGAATTGTTATGCCTAGATACCACCCTT